>WNWK01003172.1:0-125000 GCA_009830355.1 Cherax destructor
AAGCATTGTGAGGCTGTGTATGAGAGGCAGCCAGGAAGGTGAAGCATGTGAGGCTGTGTATGAGAGGCAGCCAGGGAGGTGAAGCATTGTGAGGCTGTGTATGAGTGGCAGCCAGGGAGGTGAAGCATTGTGAGGCTGTGTATGAGTGGCAGCCAGGGAAGGTGAAGCATTGTGAGGCTGTGTATGAGAGGCAGCCAGGGAGGTGAAGCATTGTGAGGCTGTGTATGAGTGGCAGCCAGGGAGGTGAAGCATTGTGAGGCTGTGTATGAGTGGCAGCCAGGAAGGTGAAGCATTGTGAGGCTGTGTAGAGAGGCAGCCAGGAAGGTGAAGCTATGTGAGGCTGTGTATGAGAGGCAGCCAGGAGGTGAAGCATGTGAGGCTGTGTATGAGAGGCAGCCAGGGAGGTGAAGCATTGTGAGGCTGTGTATGAGAGGCAGCCAGGAGGTGAAGCATTGTGAGGCTGTGTATGAGGGCAGCCAGGAGGTGAAGCATTGTGAGGCTGTGTATGAGGCAGCCAGGGAGGTGAAGCATTGTGAGGCTGTGTATGAGAGGCAGCCAGGGAAGGTGAAGCATTGTGAGGCTGTGTATGAGTGGCAGCCAGGGAAGGTGAAGCATTGTGAGGCTGTGTATGAGAGGCAGCCAGGAGGTGAAGCATTGTGAGGCTGTGTATGAGAGGCAGCCAGGGAGGTGAAGCATTGTGAGGCTGTGTATGAGTGGCAGCCAGGGAGGTGAAGCATTGTGAGGCTGTGTATGAGAGGCAGCCAGGGAGGTGAAGCATTGTGAGGCTGTGTATGAGAGGCAGCCAGGGAAGGTGAAGCATTGTGAGGCTGTGTATGAGAGGCAGCCAGGGAGGTGAAGCATTGTGAGGCTGTGTATGAGAGGCAGCCAGGGAAGGTGAAGCATTGTGAGGCTGTGTATGAGAGGCAGCCAGGGAGGTGAAGCATTGTGAGGCTGTGTATGAGTGGCAGCCAGGGAGGTGAAGCATTGTGAGGCTGTGTATGAGTGGCAGCCAGGGAAGGTGAAGCATTGTGAGGCTGTGTAAGAGAGGCAGCCAGGGAAGGTGAAGCATTGTGAGGCTGTGTATGAGAGGCAGCCAGGGAGGTGAAGCATTGTGAGGCTGTGTATGAGAGGCAGCCAGGGAGGTGAAGCATTGTGAGGCTGTGTATGAGAGCAGCCAGGGAGGTGAAGCATTGTGAGGCTGTGTAGAGAGGCAGCCAGGGAAGGTGAAGCATTGTGAGGCTGTGTAGAAGGCAGCCAGGAAGGTGAAGCATTGTGAGGCTGTGTAGAGTGGCAGCCAGGGAGGTGAAGCATTGTGAGGCTGTGTAAGAGAGGCAGCCAGGAGGTGAAGCATTGTGAGGCTGTGTAGAGAGGCAGCCAGGAGGTGAAGCATTTGAGGCTGTGTATGAGTGGCAGCCAGGGAAGGTGAAGCATTGTGAGGCTGTGTAGAGTGGCAGCCAGGAGGTGAAGCATTGTGAGGCTGTGAAAGAGAGGCAGCCAGGAGGTGAAGCATTGTGAGGCTGTGTATGAGTGGCAGCCAGGGAGGTGAAGCATTGTGAGGCTGTGTAACAGAGGCAGCCAGGGAGGTGAAGCATTGTGAGGCTGTGTTACAGAGGTAGCCAGGAAGGTGAAGCATTGTGAGGCTGTGTAACAGAGGCAGCCAGGGAGGTGAAGCATTGTGAGGCTGTGTATGAGTGGCAGCCAGGGAAGGTGAAGCATTGTGAGGCTGTGTAAGAGAGGCAGCCAGGGAGGTGAAGCATTGTGAGGCTGTGTATGAGAGGCAGCCAGGGAGGTGAAGCATTGAGGCTGTAGAGGCTACAGGAGTGAAGATGTGAGCTTAGAGGCCAGGGAGGTGAAGCATTGTGAGGCTGTGTATGAGTGGCAGCCAGGGAGGTGAAGCATTGTGAGGCTGTGTAAGAGGGCAGCCAGGGAGGTGAAGCATTGTGAGGCTGTGTAGAGAGAGGCAGCCAGGGAAGGTGAAGCACAGATGAAGCTGTGAAGAGAGGCAGCCAGGGAGGTGAAGCATTGTGAGGCTGTGTATGAGAGGCAGCCAGGGAGGTGAAGCATTGTGAGGCTGTGTAAGAGAGGCAGCCAGGAGGTGAAGCATTGTGAGGCTGTGTATGAGAGGCAGCCAGGGAGGTGAAGCATTGTGAGGCTGTGTATGAGTGGCAGCCAGGAGGTGAAGCATTGGAGGCTGTGTATGAGAGGCAGCCAGGAAGGTGAAGCATTGTGAGGCTGTGTATGAGTGGCAGCCAGGGAGGTGAAGCATTGTGAGGCTGTGTAAGAGTGGCAGCCAGGGAGGTGAAGCATTGTGAGGCTGTGTATGAGTGGCAGCCAGGGAGGTGAAGCATTGTGAGGCTGTGTATGAGAGGCAGCCAGGGAGGTGAAGCATTGTGAGGCTGTGTAAGAGTGGCAGCCAGGGAGGTGAAGCATTGTGAGGCTGTGTATGAGTGGCAGCCAGGGAGGTGAAGCATTGTGAGGCTGTGTATGAGTGGCAGCCAGGGAGGTGAAGCATTGTGAGGCTGTGTATGAGTGGCAGCCAGGGAGGTGAAGCATTGTGAGGCTGTGTAAGAGAGGCAGCCAGGGAAGGTGAAGCATTGTGAGGCTGTGTATGAGTGGCAGCCAGGGAAGGTGAAGCATCGGCCGACATCAAGGATGTCACTCGAGAAAATATAACTCAAAACCTGAAACAACTGGGATCAAGAAAGCACATGAGTTGGGTTTTCTAAAAAGGCAGGCGAGCAAATACTATGAAATATTTAATGGAAAACGTTTCAGCTCTGGGATCTTGATTACTTCTAACATACAAAGGTCGAAAATAACAGAATATATATATAGGATGGAAGTGAGGTGTGAGTGACTTGTAGTGACCTGACTAAAATGCAAGTAAAGATTTTCGAGATAGCATAAGGTAGCCCATGAGGTCAAATGATTCGTGTGGTGTGAGGCAGGTTTGGTATAGTATGGTTGAGTATGTCATTGTTTTTGAAATTTTGTGGCTTCCGGTATTATGTTCCATGGTGTCGGTGATGGCGATTAGTGAGACTTCTAGGCACCGTCGGCGTCTAAGGTTCAATTACGACGAGTCGTACTTCATCCCAACTCATCAAATATCATGTGGAGTTTCTGTGGAGGACACAGGCGTTCTCTAAGTCATCCATATTGCAGGAACTTCGATGTTCATTTAGACCATGGTTCTCCAAAGTCGTCAATATCTACCCCTAAGCGTCGATGGGACTAACGAAGGAGTCGATAAATAACTAGGGGGGGTCAAAAGGGGGTCCGTAAATGTTTGGGGAATGCTTTGCGTTGTTTATGTGTCACCTTTCACCCTTTCCCTTGTCTCTCTCATCTCTCCTGTCTCGGGAAAGATATACATACATGTAGTATTCCTATTCACTTCCTGTACTGAGCGTAGTCTCTCACCTCAAACTCTGTTGGAGAGCCATTACATCTCAACACTCAGTTATAGAAGTAAAAGCTGAAATGACTATTGGAGCAGTATAAAAACTGTTGCTAAATACCCCCCCACCTTGTGCAGTGGTTGAGCCATTTTAACTTGCTTTCCCAAGCTCGTACAAGGTTGAAGCTGGTTCTAGACATGCAAATGCACTTCTAACTAAGCAGAGGAACAGCCTGAACCTGGAAGATTGTCGTGACTTACGACTAAAACTCACCAATCTCCAACCAACTATCAGTGCACTTGTTGACGCTCATCACATGTTGACGCTCATCACATGTTGACGCTCATCACATGTTGACGCTCATCACTTGCTGACGCTCATCACAGTTTCAGTAAAAAAGGGTATGTTAATTTTCATATTTTTCATGATTTAAATATTACCTATTTTTTATGAGGTCATTATTAATTATTAATATTATTATCTGTTATTATTATTATTCGTAGTACTATTTGTTAAAGTACTATTTATTAAATTATTTTCACAAAATAAATGTTTGGGGGTCGATGAACAATCTGAAACTTCATGAAGATGTCGATGAGCTGAAGAGTTTGGGGACCCCTGATTTAGGCTGACCGATAGATTTCTGCCTGTTTTCCCTACATATTTCTTGGAACAGTGTCCACAGGGTAAAGTGCAGACGCCTGCAGTGAAGTTAGAAGAGTGAGACTTCGTTTTGTAGTGAGGTCTTTGACGGCTTTTGAGATACATTGTTGATATAAAGATGGCATATACAGTACACGAGGTGTGAGAGATACATGTCTAGTACATATTGTTACATGTTTGTCACTGATTATAATGCGAAAATCTCATCCAGCTCTTCCGAGCTGGGGAGCGTGCCCAGAATACAGCATGCATTACCCCTCTGAACAGCAGCGCTGAGTCGCTGGAACAGAAAACTAGCTGCCCTGGGGTCCCTAGTTACCCTGTTGAGTCTTTTGCCCAGCTCCTTGAGGAACTTAGATGCACTCTTTCCCCATGAGCCAAGGGTCTCTGAGCCTATGGGAACAAACATATAATGATGGGCAAGTTCTCCATATTTTCTCGACTTCTGGGACTCTGAAGGTGGCAGCTGCCCCTCCTTCCTCCCTGGTGTATTGGAGATAGGTATCAGTCAAGGTAGATGCACATGTGTAGTCCCACACCACCTGCTTGCCGTCTGTCCAGGCTTGAAGGGTGATACCATCTGAACGCTTTTGGCTGCCATCAGATCTGCATAGTTGGGGTGGTTCCCTTACTGCTGGGCATCCGGCTGTTGTGAGGCTCCTCTTGATAATGTTATTAACCTCTTCATGTCTTGCAATCTTTCCCTCTGATTTACGACACACAAGACCATGGTACCCGAATCGGTCTGCTGCTTCACTGCCACAAATACACCTGTGTTCGGCGAGAATAGGGCGGCAAGTCGAAGGGTGTTACAAAATGACACGATATCTATTAGTAATAGACATCTCCAGTGAACACTAGAAAGGAATGCCCTTCTAGCATCCAGCCTGTTACTGGGCTTTTGCAACAAAGTCAGTATCCTGGTCCAGTTATCCAACATATTATATATCTTAAGAGGATTGTAACTGGTAGGGTACTAACCAACGAAATATATTTAAAAGGTTTATTATCAAAGTGAGTGTCTAGGGTTTCAAAGTAAATAAATGTACATATGATCAGGATGTTCATTAAGTTATGAATTAGGAGGTTAATTAGGAGGTTAGCTCCTACATTGTTCTCATATACAATAATGCTGGGCTGAGGGCACATATATCCAAAAGACACTAAAGTACCATCAGGTACAATGTCAGTAATTACAATAATACAGATATATGCAAATAAGAATATAAGTGTGTATGAGTGATCTCCAGGTAACTCTTAAGACTCGACTCAACCAGTGTCCGACTGAACTTCTCATAAACTAGCTCTTCTAACAAACTGACAATCATAACAGCTTGATTGACCAGTAAAATGACCAATTCGCAAAACAGCAATATAACAGGCAACAGCAACACAGCGTCAGGAACCAGGAGATAGAAAATCGACCCTAACTGGGGACCATCAATAGATCCTCCAAAACAGTCACAAAACTCCTTTACTACTGAAGCTAGGTTCAGCATAAACAATTCCAGACTGTGACGGTGCACAGATGCCTTATCGAAGTAGGTCAGGAGCTATAGCTAGAGACCTGAGTTGTATCAGTGTCAATGTGACACACAACCCAGAAAAACGTCGAAAATCACTGTCTAATCTATCCTCTGTGAACAGAGTTACACAGAGTTCTGAGAAGTATGTTTCGTCTCACAACCGAATACATACTCTACCCAACAGAGTCTAAATGTCGAGAAAACAAGTAGAAATATGAGTGAGGTGTTGACTCGACGATGGTCAGCAGGCCAGAGAGAGAGAGAGAGGGAGGAGAAGCAACCACCCAGCTCAGGTGTGGTCAGCAACTGACTCCTCCTAGCAACTAGACGCCGGCAGTATCACAAGCGTAGTCTCAAACGGTAGTTTGCTAACTCCAAGACAGCTACGACATACTCAAGCACAATATAAAATGTTACATCCTACCTAATAAATATAGCTAAGTCAAATAATGTCAAATAAAAGTCCAATAATAATATAAAGCAAGATATTAACGATTTAACTATTATCGAGAATATCAGCAATGTAAAATTATAGAAAATGGAAAATATACATAAAATATATCATACAGGTATATATATAATGAGGCCCAATTCTGGGGGCGCAATAAAGGGCAACACCAATGTGGATGGTCTGTGGGTCGAGGCGTGTGCCAAGGCTGGAGTTGGGAACAGCCAACATAAAGTCCCCTGCATGAGGAGCTCTCACTGCAAGGAGGCGGGCTCTATCCTTCCCTGACACACTCTGAAGCATTGCTGAGGCTATATTCTCTACTATTGGGCCATCCCAGTGCGTCTGTTTGTAGTTGTTGGGGGGAGCAGGCCTGGTTTCAGAGCCTGTTAGATTATTCCAGATCCTGGCTCCATCAACGAACTTTTGGTCATGGATTCCAATCGTGTCCCGTAGATGTTCAGGAAGAATTGCTGCTACAAGCCCTCTGGATGCATTGCATGAAGACAGGAAAGCAGGTAGAGCAATCTGAGAAGACTTGCGGACACCAATGCCTCCTCGTCTGACTGGGAGTGTAGCTTGGTCCCACTGCTTATCTTCTAGAGTAAGGTTAAGTACTTTAGTAAAGATCTGCCTCAGGATACTGTCATATTCGTGCAGTATAGTGTTACCATATGAAGGAGCACATCTTAGGAAATATGTCAACCTGGGCAGACTCAAGCATTTTGTGAGAAGGTACAAGGCATCATGGGTGTCAAGATTGCCTATTCGTTGTTCCATTCTCCTCAATTCTTCCAGTTTCTTCCTGAGAATTGTGTCAATGGCATCGCTTCCCAGAGGTGCTCCAAGCAAGACACTATTAGTAGGGGCAATGGCTGTTGCTCCTGGTAGTTTTGATATCACTGCATCTATCACTTGTTGATTGACTGAGATGATTTCACATTTGGATGGATTCAGGATGAGACCCATTTCCTGTCCCCGTGTCATCACCTGTGTAAGATCATCTAGAAGGGACTCCTTTGTACCTGCTAGTGTGCCATCATCCAGGAACCAGATGTTTAGCTCACTGGTCAGTCTTACTGTGATTTCCCTAACTGCTATACAGAAGAGAAATGGTGCGAGAGGGTCCCCTTGCTGGACACCCTCTGATGATGTGATTTCATGCTCTCCAAACAGGAGCATTGATTCCTTGCTATATCCAGCTGAAACAAAAGGGAAGAGACCTGGGAAATGTTCTTGTACAGCTGCTAATACTACGTCTCTTTTCAGGAGATTAAATGCATTCTTGAAATCTAATTTAACCACAGCATTGTCCTCGGGCAGGTTGTCGATATACACCCTTGTTGTATGAACCGCTGCTTCACTTCCTTGAGAGACCCCAAAGCCAAGCTGGTTTGGTTGAAGCATGATGGCTGCCTCTGCGCGAATACTTCTGACAGCAGCTTTAGAAACGAGGCGGCGAAACGTGTTGCCCACTGCGATTGGCCTAATTCCTCCATCCTTCTTTTTAAGGGCACAAAGTGATGCTCCAAAAAAGAAAGGCTTAATTTCGTCAGGAATCAGACCAGCCAAGGAATTGTTGACGAACCTTGTGATCTCTGAAAGCAGTGTCTCTGCAATCTCCCCGATAACTGGATTAACCATTTCCTTTAAATGCTGTGGCCTTATTCCAGTGTAACCCCCAGCAGAGCCGGACGGGAATGACATTATTGCTTTGTAAATGTCCGAGTCTTGCACAATCAGTGGTTCCACAGTGGGGACAGAGGTGTTGGAACTGTTGGTACCCCTGGTTTCCCTGGCAGGGTGCTTTTCTCTAAGTGCTTCAGCAGTGTCAGCATCCCTGGGGGCAACTGTATCTTCACTGGTGATAATTCTGATTGCTCTCACAGTGTTGCCCTCTTCAATTTTCTTGCTCACTTGGACTCTGATTTTTTCGCTGTCAGTGGAGTGAGTGGGGGTTCTGCCTCTCCCATTTTTGTATTGATAGGGAAGGTGAATGAGGTTATCAGCTCTAGGAAAGTCTCTAAAGAATTTAATGATCATTGAGGCTAGCCTCTTTCCCCTTCTTTCCGACACAGCTAAGCAGACATTGGCAAAAAGTAGCAAGTAGTGCCATGCCTTGATGGCTGGTGGAGCATTTAGGATAGAGAACCATCGTGTGGACGGGCTGCTTTGTGAGTGTCCTGGTACCTGTTGCTTTAATTGCTTCCAACATATTATCTGATGAGATGAGATATATATATATATATATATATATATATATATATATGTCGTGCCGATTAGGTAAAACTGGTCAATTAGCAAGAACTCATATAAAATTAAGTCCTTTCTAAAATTTTCTCTTATACGTTTAAAGATATATTTTTTTCATTTATGTTAATGTAAAAATTTATAATTTTGTACCAAGAGAAACTTTGAAAACCTACCTAACCTTATTACAACAAGCGCAATTTAATTTAGCCTAACCCAACTAAATATATTTTAGATACGTTAAGATTAATTTAATAATAAACAAACACAATGAAATATATTTTTTTCGTTAGGTTCAGAATGATTTTTGCGAAATTATTGCATACACAAATTTTTGCTTGTCTTATATGGAAAGAAGAGCGTTGCTTTTTAAGCCAAAATCGCAAGTTTTACCTAATCGGCACGACATATATATATATATATATATATATATATATATATATATATATATATATATATATATATATATATATATATATATATATATATATATATATATATATATATATACATATATATATATATATATATATATATTATATATATATATATTATATATATATATATATATATATATATATATATATATATATATATATATATATATATATATAATACACAAACACTGATCTCTGGCCGACGGAGACTCGAACCTACGAACCTCATGACAAGGTTTGTGAATATTTCGCCTGCTCTTGCGAATTCCTAGCATATATATATATATATATATATATATATATATATATATATATATATATATATATATATTTTTTTTTTTCATGGTGGAAACATTGATATTGCTTCTAGCAGGACCTGCCGGGTATTCCTGGGAACATCGCCACACGGGAGCACTATGAATTGTTTGGAGGAATGTTCCGTGGGGGATCTGCTTAGGATAGCTTGTGCCCTGAGCCTGCACTCTCAAATAAAGAAAGCCGGAAACTGAAGACGTGCGAAGGCTTGTGTTATGTAGATTTCTCTTCAAAGAAAAAAAGCGAGAGATGTAAATAAACGTTAAGTAATCAATAAATACATTTCTTTTAGTGCGAGTATCATGGTGTGAATAGTATGATCATCCTTGATAGTAGGTTGTTTATACACCTTGAAGAGTAGGTTGTTGCTGTCGGGAGACCTGCACCACAAGACGTCCAGGAGTTAAAATGTAAACATTGTAGATGGCTCGATAGTTTTGTTGAGTTCCCTATAATGTTTACACTGGAACTCAAAAAAGAAGGTTAACTTCCTATCCCCGACGTTCTCCTTCCTTCCTATAACACACACTCACACACATACATACACACCTATTATATATATATATATATATATATATGCACACTATGAAAAATAGAGGAATTCCAAGCGCTTTCGTGACAACTCACATTATCAAGGAACTATAAAAGGAGACATGACAAGCAGGCTTATAAAGGGGCATATTTTGATATCACCTGTTTACTGTGATCTTTTATATATATATATATATATATATATATATATATTATACAAAATTAACTTCCATGGGGAAGTGGAACAGAATTCTTCCTCCATAAGCTATGCGTGTCGTATGCGGCGACTAAAATGCCGGGAGCAAGGGGCTAGTAACCCCTTCTTCTGTATACATTACTAAAATTAAAGAGAAACTTTCGTTTTTCTTTTTGGGCCACCCCGCCTCGGTGGGATAAGGCCTGAAGTTACTAAGGTAACTTCCAGTCGATATATTTCAACGAGAAGATATGGCCCGGAATAATACCCTTAAACATGTTCTCTTGTAGGTTCTCTTAAGTAATGTTGGCTAGATCAAGCTAACTGGGGCAACCCATCGACGTGATGAATTTCTGCCTATATACATGTCTTCTTCAAAGGAAAATAAGTTAAAGCAGACACAGATTTTGACAAGGTCAAGGAATTAATGTGTCTGAATCGAAGGTCAGTAAAAATGATCAAACGTAGCCTATAAGAATTTGGGTAAACAACGAGGTTACAAAAAGGCTGGCGAATTTCTTTTGTGTGATGGCAATGTCGTTAATCTGAGAGGAAGTCTACTGAGTGTTTAAGATCTGAGGGATTAGGCTTCTAGCTAGAAGACCTGCAAGTTTGTGAGGGAGCACTTCTGATGAAGCGGAGTGTAACGTTGAGTTTGTGTTCTTGGAAGACCAAAGAGGTGTGCATGCGGAGTACATGATAGATCGTTCCTTGCTTTGGTGAGAAACTCTTTGGTGTTGGTAGAGAGATGGTTTCCCCAGGAGCTATGAATCGACCCCTGCAACCACAACTAGGTGAGTACACACACACATAGTTAAATAATGCATGCCACAAGGGTTCTTCTTGGCCCACACAGAGGGTAGGGCATGTGAGGTCAAGTGTGTATCAGGCACTGCAGTGTAAGTGTTGTGGCGGGGCGCAGTGCCAGCCACTGCACTGCAGGTGTTGTGGCAGGGCACGGTACCAGGCACTGCTGTGCAAGTGTTATGGAGGGGCACGGTGGCAGGCACTGCAGTGCAGGTGTTGGAGCAGTGCAGGTGCTGTAGCGGGGAACATTGCCAGGCATTGCACTGCAGGTGTAGTAGCGAGGCACAGTGCCAGGCACTGCAGTGCAGATGTAGCGAAGCACAGTGCCAGGCAGTGCAGGTGTTGTAGCGAGGCACAGTGCCAGGCAGTGCAGGTGTTGTAGCGAGACACAGTGCCAGGCACTCACTGATCAGTTCCACCTCACATCATTCCACTTGTTACTTGCCCTTTAACTAGCAGCAACACACGCTAGTTCTCTCCCACTACCTAGCAGCAACACACTAGTTCTGACACTTCAACTAGCAGCAACACACTAGTTCTGATCACTTCAACTAGCAGCAACACACTAGTTCTGACACTTCAACTAGCAGCAACACACTAGTTCTGACACTTCAACTAGCAGCAACACACTAGTTCTGACACTTCAACTAGCTACAACACACTAGTTCTGACACTTCAAATAGCAGCAACACACTAGTTCTGACACTTCAACTAGCAGCAACACACTAGTTCTGACAGTTCAACTAGCAGCAACACACTAGTTCTGACACTTCAACTAGCAGCAACACACTAGTTCTGACGCTTCAACTAGCAACAACACACTAGTTCTGACACTTCAACTAGCAGCAACACACTAGTTCTGACGCTTCTACTAGCAGCAACACACTAGTTCTGACGCTTCTACTAGCAGCAGCAACACTAGTTCTGACACTTCAACTAGCAGCAACACACTAGTTCTGACGCTTCTACTAGCAGCAACACACTAGTTCTGACACTTCAACTAGCAACAACACACTAGTTCTGACACTTCAACTAGCAGCAACACACTAGTTCTGACACTTCAACTAGCAACAATACACTAGTTCTGACGCTTCAACTAGCAGCAACACACTAATTCTGACACTTCAACTAGCAACAGCACACTAGTTCTGACGCTTCAACTAGCAGCAACACACTAGTTCTGACACTTCAACTAGCAGCAACACACTAGTTCTGACGCTTCAACTAGCAGCAACACACTAGTTCTGACGCTTCAACTAGCAGCAACACACTAGTTCTGACACTTCAACTAGCAACAACACACTAGTTCTGACGCTTCAACTAGCAACAACACACTAGTTCTGACACTTCAACTAGCAGCAACACACTAGTTCTGACACTTCAACTAGCAGCAACACACTAGTTCTGACACTTCAACTAGCAGCAACACACTAGTTCTGACACTTCAACTAGCAGCAACACACTAGTTCTGACGCTTCAACTAGCAGCCAACACACTAGTTCTGACACTTCAACTAGCAACAACACACTAGTTCTGACGCTTCTACTAGCAGCAATACACTAGTTCTGACGCTTCAACTAGCAGCAACACACTAGTTCTGACACTGCAACTAGTACAACACACTAGTTCTGACCTTCAACTAGCAGCAACACACTAGTTCTACACCTAGCAGCAACACACTAGTTCTGACACTTCAACTAGCAGCAACACACTAGTTCTGACACTTCAACTAGCAGCAACACACTAGTTCTGACGCTTCAACTAGCAGCAACACACTAGTTCTGACGCTTCTACTAGCAGAAACACACTAGTTCTGACACTTCAACTAGCAACAACACACTAGTTCTGACGCTTCTACTAGCAGCAACACACTAGTTCTGACGCTTCAACTAGCAGCAACACACTAGTTCTGACGCTTCAACTAGCAACAACACACTAGTTCTGATGCTTCAACTAGCAGCAACACACGCTAGTTCTCTCCCACTACCTAGCAGCAACATACTAGTTCTAACCCTTTGTTACGGGTATACCCTCGCCCAATATTTTATATTGTGTGTATTTTTATCATAATGGTATATTGGAGATATTTCCGTTATTAGCTAAAACGAAAATGTCTTACTTTATACTATTATTTGATTTAGCTATGTTTTAGGTAGGATGTTTTACAATGGTAAAGTTTTACTGTGCTGGTCATGTAGTGGGAGACCACTAGTCATACTCCCGGTTACTTGTTTACGTACCAGCCGGCCTCCCCCCTCTGTCACGTGACCGACCTAACTTGAGCTTACCACACCGTGGTATTGGCAGTAGGTTCACACATCCACTCCTGACCAGGAGTAGGTTCACACATCCACTCCTGACCAGGAGTATGTTCACTGACTTTCATAAGAGTAGTCATACGCTCTTTGGAGTAGGCTTGGGAAGTTATTCCACCTTTAAGAGGGTTCGTTAAGTCCTTAGTATGGGTTGAAAATTGTCTATTCATCCACGACTTACGGTGATAGCTTGTATTAGCAGAGCTTTGGTCAGTATTCGGAATTATTGTCTCAAGAAAATGTATTTGATGTTTCAATTGATATTTTATACTTCTCTGCCTTTATTGAGGCATTGGTCTCAGTTATTGTATGGCGAAACGTTGATGTGAAATATTGTTTGTATGAAGCTCGTGTCATTTAGTATGAATATGGTACAGAGACAAGTAAAGTCATATATCGACTGCTTTCGAATAAAGTGTATCATGATGTATTACACTGCAATAGAGATAACTTTATACCATACACTGAATAATTGTATGAATTCTTTAATATTAAATTTCTCAAATTTTACTTGCTTGGGTCAATCTCCTAAAAATTACCCTAATACTATAATGATTTTCTCTAACGATGAAACAATCAAAGCTTAATTAAATAACTTGTTTCGACGGGGCAAAACAGGCTAATAAATGAGGTCCTGATCGTAACACCCTTTAACTAGTAGCAGAATTCTCGTTGCCTAGTAATAGCATTTCTACCAAGTACTACTCGCAGTATTCCAGTTCAGATAATCGGCATTTAACTAGTAAGAACGACACAGTTCTGTCCCCATCATTCTAGTTTTACAACTTCATCTTTAACTAGTTCTACCTAAACCACTTTGTGATTTAGCGCTTCTTTTGATTATAATAATAATCTACCTAAACCATTCTAGTTCTAGTACTTCTTTAACTAGTTCTGTTTTCATCATTCTAGTTCTAGTACGTCTTCTTGAACTAGTTCTTCCGCCCTCACTCTAGTTCTAGAAGGTCTTCTGGTACTTGCTCTTTAACTAGTTCTGCCTCGCTCACTCTAGTTCTAGTACGTCTTCTTGAACTAGTTCTTCCGCCCTCACTCTAGTTCTAGAAGGTCTTCTGGTACTTGCTCTTTAACTAGTTCTGCCTCGCTCACTCTAGTTCTAGTACGTCTTCTTGAACTAGTTCTGTCTCCATCACTCTAGTTCTAGTACGTCTTCTTGAACTAGTTCTGCCTCCATCACTCTAGTTCTAGAAGGTCTTCTGGTACTTGCTCTTTAACTAGTTCTGCTCGCTCACACTAGTTCTAGTACTTGCTCTTTAACTAGAGACAATACTGGGAATCAAAGCTTTAACTCGTCCTCCTCTGTGTTCAGATATAATTTAAGCAGACGAAGTGTTGTTGCCTGACGTCACT
The DNA here is from genome assembly GCA_009830355.1 of Cherax destructor. Classification (NCBI taxonomy): domain Eukaryota; kingdom Metazoa; phylum Arthropoda; class Malacostraca; order Decapoda; family Parastacidae; genus Cherax; species Cherax destructor. Next base: position 14,258 of record WNWK01003172.1, read on the forward strand.
GGTATTGTCTGACGTCACTAGTATTGTCTGACGTCACTAGTATTGTCTGACATCACGAGTATTGTCTGACGTCACTAGTATTGTCTGACGTCACTAGTATTGTCTGACGTCACTAGTATTGTCTGACGTCACTAGTATTGTCTGACGTCACTAGTATTGTCTGACGTCACTAGTATTGTCTGACATCACTAGTATTTTCTGACGTCATTAATATTGTTGCCTGACGTCACTAGTATTGTTGCCTGACGTCACTAGTATTGTTGCCTGACGTCAACAGTATTGGTGTCTGACGTCACCAATATTGTCTGACGTCATCAATATTGATGCCTGACGCCACCATTATTGTTTGACGTCACTAGCATTGTCTTGAGTCTCTAGTATTGTCTGACGTCACCAGTATTGTCTGACGTCACTAGTATTGTCTGACGTCACCAGTATTGTAAGACGTCACCAGTATTGTCTGACGTCACCAGTATTGTAAGACGTCACCAGTATTGTCTGACGTCACCATTATTGTTGTCTGACGTCACTATTATTATTTGAAGTCACCAGTGATGTTGTCTAACGTCACCAGTAGTTGTCTAACGTCACCAGTATTGTCTGACATCACCAGTATTGTCTGACATCAACAGTATTGTTGTCTGACGTCACCATTATTATTGTCTGACATCACTATTATTATCTGAAGTCACCAGTAGTTGTCTAACGTCACTAGCATTGTCTGACGTCACTAGTATTGTCTGACGCCTCTAGTATTGTTTGACGTCACCAATATTGTTGTCTGATATCACTATTATTATCTGAAGTCACTAGTATTGTTGTCTGACGTCACCAGTATTGTTGTCTGACGTCACCATTATTGTTGTCTGACGTCACCAGTATTGTCTGACGTCACCAGTATTGCTGCCTGACGTCACCAGTATTGTAATTGTCTGACGTCAACAGTATTGTTGTCTGACGTCACCAGTATTATTGTCTGACGTCACATTGTTTCTGACGTCACCAGTATTGTCGTCGTCATAGCTTGTTTTGACGTCACAGTAGTTGTCTGACGTCACTAATATTGTCTGACGTCACTAGTATTGTCTGACGTCACTAGTATTGTCTGACGTCACCAATATTGTCTGACGTCACCAATATTGTCTGACGTCACTAGTATTGTCTGACGTCACTATTATTGTCTGACGTCACCAGTATTGTTGTCTGACGTCACCATTATTATTGTCTGACATCACTATTATTATCTGACGTCACCAGTATTGTTGTCTAACGTCATCAGTATTGTCTGACGTCACCAGTATTGTTGTCTGACGTCACCAGTATTGTTGTCTGACGTCACCAGTATTGTCTGACGTCACCAGTATTGTCTGACGTCACCAGTATTGTTGTCTGACGTCACCAGTATTGTTGTCTGACGTCACCATTATTGTTGTCTGACATCACCATTATTGTTGTCTGACATCACTATTATTATCTGAAGTCACCAGTATTGTTGTCTAACGTCACCATATTTTGTCTGACGTCACCATTATTGTTGTCTGACGTCACATATTTTTCTGACGTCACCAGTATTGTTGTCTGACGTCACCAGTATTGTTGTCTGACGTCACCAGTATTGTTGTCTGACGTCACCAGTATTGTCTGACGGCACCAGTATTGTAATTGCCTGACGTCACCAGTATTGTTGTCTGACGTCACCAGTATTGTTTTCTGACGTCACCAGTATTGTCTGACGTCACCAGTATTGTCTGACGTCACCAGTATTGTTGTCTGACGTCACCAGTATTGTTGTCTGACGTCACCAGTATTGTTTTCTGACGTCACCAGTATTGTCTGACGTCACCAGTATTGTTGGCTGACCTAAAATTTCATTCTATTTAATAAATATAACATTTAATAAAAATAACATTACTGAATCTATCAATTAGTTCCCTGTTGCATTTTTCCTAATTTATTTTGTCCTGTTGTATTCTTATCATCCTGTATTCTTTCCATCTTGTATTCTTACCATCTTGTATTCTTACCATCTTGTATTCTTAAAATCTTGTATTCTTATCATCTTGTATTCTTACCATCTTGTATTCTTACCATCTTGTATTTTTATCATCCTGTATTCTTTCCATCTTGTATTCTTACCATCTTGTATTCTTACAATCTTGTATTCTTATCATCTTGTATTCTTACCATCTTGTATTCTTATCATCTTGTATTCTTACCATCTTGTATTCTTATCATCTTGTATTCTTACCATCTTGTATTCTTACCATCTTGTATTCTTACCATCTTGTATTCTTATCATCTTGTATTCTTACCATCTTGTATTCTTATCATCTTGTATTCTTATCATCTTGTATTCTTTCATCTTGTATTCTTATCATCTTGTATTCTTATCATCTTGTATTCTTATCATCTTGTATTCTTACCATCTTGTATTCTTATCTTGTATTCTTACCATCTTGTATTCTTATCATCTTGTATTCTTACCATCTTGTATTCTTATCATCTTGTATTCTTATCATCTTGTATTCTTATCATCTTGTATTCTTATCATCTTGTATTCTTACCATCTTGTATTCTTACCATCTTGTATTTTTACCATCTTGTATTTTTATCATCTTGTATTCTTACCATCTTGTATTTTTACCATCTTGTATTTTTATCATCTTGTATTCTTACCATCTTGTATTTTTACCATCTTGTATTCTTATCATCTTGTATTCTTATCATCTTGTATTTTTACCATCTTGTATTCTTATCATCTTGTATTCTTATCATCTTGTATTCTTATCATCTTGTATTCTTACCATCTTGTATTCTTATCATCTTGTATTCTTATCATCTTGTATTCTTACCATCTTGTATTTTTACCATCTTGTATTTTTATCATCTTGTATTTTTACCATCTTGTATTCTTATCATCTTGTATTCTTACCATCTTGTATTCTTATCATCTTGTATTCTTATCATCTTGTATTTGTACCATCTTGTATTTTTACCATCTTGTATTCTTACCATCTTGTATTTTTATCATCTTGTATTCTTACCATCTTGTATTCTTATCATCTTGTATTCTTATCATCTTGTATTCTTATCATCTTGTATTCTTATCATCTTGTATTCTTATCATCTTGTATTCTTATCATCTTGTATTCTTATCATCTTGTATTCTTACCATCTTGTATTCTTACCATCTTGTATTCTTATCATCTTGTATTCTTATCATCTTGTATTCTTATCATCTTGTATTCTTATCATCTTGTATTTTTATCATCTTGTATTCTTACCATCTTGTATTCTTACCATCTTGTATTCTTATCATCTTGTATTCTTATCATCTTGTATTCTTACCATCTTGTATTCTTATCATCTTGGTGCAGGTGGTAATCAACATCCTGATTGGTGAAGTTATCTATATGTGATGAGAGGACGGAGGATCGAGCCTAAACTGGTTCTTGAGCTGAAAGACCCATTATGATTTAGCGCAATCTTACTGCGGAAGTTGTCTTTAACACACTACATCTGATTTTAAATCATCCATTTTTGTGGACTTGTCATTTTTAGTGCCACATGAGCTATGTTGCGTTACCTGTGTTGCATCAGCTATGTTGTGTTACCTATGTTGCAACAGCTATGTTGTGTTACTTGTGTTACATCAGCTATGTTGTGTTGCGTTACATCAGCTATGTTGTGTTACCTTTGTTGCATTAGGTATGTTGCGTTACCTATGTTGCAACAGCTATGTTGTGTTACTTGCGTTACATCAGCTATGTTGTGTTACTTGCGTTGCATCAACTATGTTGTGTTACCTATGTTGCAACAGCTATGTTGTGTTACTTGCGTTGCGTCAACTATGTTGTGTTACCTGTGTTGCATCAGCTATGTTGTGTTACTTGCGTTGCGTCAACTATGTTGTGTTACCTGTGTTGCATCAGCTATGTTGTGTTACTTGCGTTGCGTCAACTATGTTGTGTTACCTGTGTTGCATCAGCTATGTTGTGTTGTGTTACATCAGCTATGTTGTGTTACCTGTGTTGCATCAGCTATGTTGTGTTACCTGTGTTGCATCAGATATGTTGTGTTACTTGCGTTGCACCAGCTATGTTGTGTTACCCGTGTTGCATCTTGTATTAGCTTTGTTGCATTAGCTGTGTTGCGTGACCTGTGTTGCATCAGCTATGTTGTGTTACCTATGTTGTATAAGCTATGTTGTGTTACCTATGTTGTATAAGCTATGTTGTATTACCTGTGTTGCATAAACTGTGTTCAGTTACCTGTGTTGCATCAGCTATGTTGTGTTACCTATGTTGTATAAGTTGTGTTACCTCTTTGTTTAAGCTATGTTGTGTTACTAGTGTTGTTTAAGTCATGGTGTGTTACTAGTGTTGTTAAAGTCATGGTGTGTTACTGGTGTTGTATAAGTCATGGTGTGTTACTAGTGTTAAGTCATGGTGTGTTACTAGTGTTAAGTCATGGTGTTTTACTAGTGTTGTATAATTCATGTTGTGTTGCTAGTTTTGCTTAAGTCATGGTGTTTTACTAGTGTTGTATAAGTCCTGATGTGTTGCTAGTGTTCTGTCCTCTGTATGAGTGTATAAGCTACTGGCATCAAGAGTATTTATTCTTCCTGGCCTCACGTTTACTAAACTTCAATATGGTATCTGCCCAAAATTTCATTTATGTACTGCAAGTATCACTGGTGGTGTTAATACTTAACACTCCAAAAATAATTTGTGAAGTATAATTTTGTCCTCAATATTTCTTAATATAATAGTACCCCTTACGAAGGGATTCAGGAAAACGGTTAGCCAGTCCTTGGAAAGTATAGTTATAGCACTCTAAGGGAATGGTGGGCCATTTTGTTTGTGATTTCTATGCACCATCTGGCAAGAAAGCTATTAAATGAAGAATGGCGAATATTTCCTTTTTTTTGCTTCACCTTTCCTTGGGAGTCGGCCGGTGTGATTAAAAAATCACGTGGTTAAATTGTTACCCTCATTAGTTGATTGATAATTGTTTAATCCAGTTGTTAAGAGGAAGAGACGTTGGTGTCCCAAGCTCTCAGGTATAAATCGTCTTTTTCTTGAGCTCTGACGCTCGTCTGGCTTGACCAAGATAATTCTTTCTTCAAGGGCACACCCTCAGCGCACTCTTAACAAGATTTATGTGGAGGCTGCCTTGTACATCCTCAGAATCTTTATTCCTAATTTGAATATATGAGCTGAATCAGTATGGATGTCCCATCTGGGGTTCCTTGGAGACCAGCACAAGAGCCCCTGTTCTGTTCTCCAAGGAACCCAAATACTCCTTCGGGCCTCCAGGAAGCCGTAAAATAAAGGGGGAAAATAAATCACACACAGAAATATACCATTATTTTATTGAGTTTGCTTTTGCGAATCTTGAGCACCGATGTCGTATCTGTCCTGGGATAAATAGACAGAGGTTCGATCCTTCAACAACATGGGCTTAATTTTATGAAATACTATCAAACTTTACCTTTTATTTTATTTACAAATAGTCTGCATTAAATTTCATGCAAATGCGACAAAACGTTTATATTAAATGATTTTTATTCACTTTGATACATAGGACGAGGAGTAAATCTTACCTTTTACCTTTCATTATGTAAATAAATAATACTGGCGTTAAAATTTTCTGTGGAGGGTGTGAGACCAAGCTAAGACTTCCTGTGGAGGGTGTGAGACCAAGCTAAAACTTTCTGTGGAGGGTGTGAGACCCAGCTAAAACTTTCTGTGGAGGGTGTGAGATCCAGCTAAGACTTCTGTGGAGGGTGTGAGACCAGCTAAGACTTCCTGTGGAAGGTGTGAGACCAAGCTAAAACTTCCTGTGGAGGGTGTGAGACCCATCTAAGACTTCCTGTGGAGGGTATGAGGTCCAGCTAAGACTTCCTGTGGAGGGTGTGAGACAAAGCTAAAACTTTCTGTGGAGGGTGTGAGATCCATCTAAGACTTCCTGTGGAGGGTGTGAGACCCAGCTAAAACTGTCTGTGGAGGGTGTGAGACCCAGCTAAAACTGTCTGTGGAGGGTGTGAGATCCATCTAAGACTTCCTGTGGAGGGTGTGAGATCCAGCTAAGACTTCCTGTGGAAGGTGTGAGACCCAGTTAAGGCTTCCTGTGGAGGATGTGAAAGCCTTTCAAGACTTCCTGTGGAGGGTGTAATACCCAGCTAAGACTTCCTGTGGAGGGTGTGAGACCCAGCTAAGACTTCCTGTGGAGGGTGTGAGACCCAGCTAAGACTTCCTGTGGAGGGTGTGAGACCCAGCTAAGACTTCCTGTGGAGGACAGCAGATTCGTGAGGAGACCCAGCTAAGACTTCCTGTGGAGGGTGTGAGACCCAGCTAAGACTTCCTGTGGAGGGTGTGAGACCCAGCTAAGACTTCCTGTGAAGGGTGTGAGACCCAGCTAAGACTTCCTGTGGAGGGTGTGAGACCCAGCTAAGACTGCCTGTGGAGGGTGTGAGACCCAGCTAAGACTTCCTGTGGAGGGTATGAGACCTAGCTAAGACTTCCTGTGGAGGGTGTGAGACCCAGCTAAGACTTCCTGTGAAGGGTGTGAGACCCAACTAAGACTTCATGTGGAGGGTACGAGACCTATCTAAGACTTTCTATGGAGGGTGTGAGATCCATCTAAGACTTCCTGTGGAGGGTGTGGGACCCAGCTAAGACTTCCAGTGGAGGTGTAATATCCAACTAAGACTTTCTGTGAAGGGTGTGAGACCCAGCTAAATTTTTATAGAGGTGTGAAACACAGCTAAGACCTCCAGTGGTACGTTCGAAACACAGCTAAGACCTCCAGTGGTCAGGGCGAGACACGACTAAGACCTCCTGTGGTCAGGGCGAGACACAGCTAAAACCTCCTGTGGTCAGGGCGAGATACAACTAAGACTTCCAGTGGTCAGGGCGAGACACAGCTAAGACCTGTGGTCAGGGCGAGACACAGCTAAGACCTCCAGTGGTCAGGGCTAGACACAGCTAAGACCTCCAGTGGTCTGGGCGAGATGTTCTCAAATTTTCTTTTGAAGTGCGAGGCTCTAAAGAGTGCTCTTTGGACAGTGAGAAAAGCTCTCATGTTCCTTTAGAGTGAGGCAGGCTTGCTAGGTTTCTTGGAAAATGTCAGGTGCTCCAAAGGATTCCTGAAGAGTGAGAGAGACTCTCTCAAGTTTTCCTGGAAAATGAGAAAAACTCGTGAGACTTCAGGGAGAACGACAGACGCTCTCTACCAAGACTTTCTGGAAGCTGAAAGTTAAGCCATTTGTGAGCCTTCCTTCAAGATAACATTTTGTGATTCTTCTTTTAAGATAACACCTGCAAGGTTTCTGAAAATTAATCGACACCCCTAGAGTTTTCGTGGAAACTGAGTAACATTAATTAAAAAAAATATATATCCGAGGTTTCGGGGAGGTGAGAAACATTTATAAGTCTTCCAGGGAATGACGAACGCTCTCTCCCAGATTCCAGGAACACGAAGATGTCGTCGGTTTCTGGAGCGACCCAAGCTACGCCCACTCACGAGGCGTGCACCCAACCAGCTGCCTCAGCACCCAACACAAGGAGACCAGTGGTATAAATTACCGACACGATGGAAAACAGACACAAAGGCAGCATTATGGGGAACACGCTGTCATATTATAAAGGTTCGCATTATGCTGTATTTGGGTCTCTTTTTTTTTTTTTGCAACTATCGCAAGACGTGTCCTTGTCGTGTGTATAAGCGACGACCTGAACATGCGAGAAACAGGAGGCTGTCGCTGATTGTCCTCTCTAGGAAGGCTCTTTAATGCCGGTGAGGGGGTTCTTAAAAGTAGTAGTAGTCGTAAGAATAATAATAATAATTTTAATTATTGCTATAATTATTATTATTATTATTATTATTATTACGTCGTGGCTTCACAAACTTCACCAACGTTTATGAAGGCACTCAATAGTTCGTAATATTCTAATCCTTCAGTCACTGATGGATCAACATACAGCAAGGAAATTAAACTTTTCTCCCACAAGATAAGTTCTCATAATGTTTATACCTTTAACAGAATGATGGGTTGAGGCAAATTCATTACACAGCTGCAAGAGTAGATATAAGACCCTACTGGCCAGAAATCTGTGAAGCCAATAAGAGTGGTCTAGAAGGCAAGGCCAGGAGCTGAGTCTCGATCCCCACAGACATAACGCAGTGAATATATGTACGCGTACACACACACACACACACACACACACACACACACACACACACACACACACACACACACACACACACACCTGTTGCAGTCATAACGAATTACAATGTAGATTGTGGTTGTAAATACCTGACTTGAGTACAACTGACAGGCAGAGTATCAGAGTCACTGTTAATCATGTAGGGTTGTGAGGCACTGTGAACCACTGATGTGAGGCACTGTGAACCACTGATGTGAGGCTCTGTGAACCACTGATGTGAGGCTCTGTGAACCACTGATGTGACGCGCTAGTAACCACTTGATGTGAGGCTCTGCGAACCACTGATGTTGTGAATGTTGTGAGACACCGTGAACCATTGATACAGTGTTGTAAGACACTGTGAACCATTGGTACGGTGTTGTGAGACACTGTGTACCATTGATACAGTGTTGTGAGACACTGTGAACCACTGATACAATGTTGTGAGACACTGTGAGCCATTGATGTGAACCACTGATACAGTGTTGTGAGACACTGTGAACCATTGATACAGTGTTGTGAGACACTGTGAACCATTGATTCAGTGTTGTGAGACACAGTGAACCGGGACCCAGCCAAGTAATGTTAGTTAGTGAGAACTTGCGTTGCTATGATTTGAACAATGTGCCGCTGAGAAATATCATTAACCTGTGTTGCAGTGTGTCGCTGAGAAGGATTATTAAACTGTTAATATTACGTGACTTTGCTAGCTAAGACTAGTGATTAATGAAAGGTGTTGTGTTGATACTAGCTACACTGCGCGACATTCCATTCAGTACTAGATGCGTTGGTATGTTACACATACCAACGCAAATAAAACGTTACTGGGCTACGCATTTTCAGCTGTTCATAGTTAAGTAAACATACCTCTAGTTGGCTCATGATTTAATAGCTAAGGCATTCGTCGCTCAACCTTGGTGTCGAGCGGACGTGCGACCAGCCTGCCTCTACCGGCGCCTTGTGACATTGTTGTTTTCACAACATGGCGCAGTTGGGTCGTCGCCGAGTTAACACTGTGTGTATCCAGATGATTCGTGGGGCTGTGTCGGGCCAGAATGCTTCTGTTCTACTGACTACCATTGTACGCGACGTCTACGGATTGGAGAATGACGATTTGTGTGGTGTGGCTATAAATGGTGCATATAGAATCTTCGTTAAGCTTCGCACTGCCGATGTGTATGAGAGGATTGTCGCCAGGTTTCAGGAAGTACCTGTGGATGTGAATTCGGCAGTAACGGTGTGTCTTCACGACGTATCCAGGTACTACGTTTGGGTCAAGGTCCGTAATTGCCCATTTGAGGCGACTGAGGCTAATTTGAGAACAGTTTTTGAGAGATATGGAACTGTTCATACGGCGACGGTGGGCAGGTGGTCGGAAGGGATGTTTCAGGGTCTGCTGGAGGGAACGTTTACGTTAAAAATGACGTTACGCCATCCCATCCCTTCCTACATACTGTTGGAGGACTTCAGGACTCAAGTCATGGTTACCTATGCGGGGCACGTACGTGCAGTGTGGTAAAAGGACGGGCCCAAAGGATGTTGGACATCAACGAGAGTCTTCGGTGCATCGTACGGAGGAGCGTGGGTCGGACAACCCTATGTCGGGTGCAAGTTGGAGTGCTGAGGTGGACAGGTCAGAATCTTTGGAGGATGGATGTGCGACCTTACCAGGGGTACCGGAATCATCTGTCCAGGAGCCTGGAGCCGTGGGAGGAGTATCGGCGGCTGATGAGAGGGTAGCAGAGGAGGCGTTTGCTACGGGGTTGCAGGACCTTTTGGGCACCCCAGGTCAGGTGTGTGTGGACGAACCTGCAGCTGACTTGGAGTCAGCGGGGGACAGGGATGCTGAGGTGGGTGGCCTCCCTGGGGCTAGTGCCTCGGCCGCAGGACGGCTGCTTCACGTGGAGGCGGAGGTGCACTTCGATGGCCTCCAGGAGGTGGGTATGGAGGAAGAAAGTGCATCACGGAAGAGAGCGGCCCAGTCTGATACGGACGACGTGCTCACACCGGCGCAACGTCCGGGTAAGAAGATGTGGGCTGATGTAGCGAGAGGTGATGTTGGAGGTCCCAAGGGACAGAGACTCTTGAAAGGTGGTTCCCGAGACTCTGGGAGTGACCGTGGTGGCACTCGGGGGAAAGGGGATCGGCAAGTGCCAGTGCCTAAGGGAAAACCCCCTCTGTTGGTTTCAAGTGCTTTACCGTGAATATTAATGGTTTGTGTGATAAGATGAAGCGTGGATGGTTTCGTGAGTATTTGGTGAGGTATGGTATAGACGTGGTTTTTGTACAGGAACATAACCACAAGTATGGTTGTCAGTTACTGATTGAAGGATACACTGTTTAAGCTGCACACTCCTTGAGATTGAAAGGGGGTGTGGCGATATTAATTAGGGAGACTAGCCCGTTTGTTGTCCATCACAGTGAGGAGGGAGGGGAGGGGCGGGTCATACGGGTGGATGGATCATGGGGGAGGGATCGGGTGTCCTTTGTGTGTATTTATGGTCCGGCGGAGGCGGATGGTAGGGTAAAGACTGATTTTGTGAGGGATGTGTTAGTTTATCACCTACGATCGCTACCTGCAATCGCGGTGGTGGGTGGTGATTGGAACTGTGTGACACGTCGTAGAGACGTGGAACCAAGGGGGGCGGGGTATTGTTCGGTTTTGCTGGGGGATCTGTTACATGGTGTGGGGTTGGTGGATGTGGGGATGGGGTGCTGCATGGGACGTGGAGCACACGTTTGTGAGGAGAGGTTATGCTACTCGGCTGGACCGGTTATATGTGACTAGGAGAGCGGAAGTGAGGAGGGTGCGTGTGTTGGATGTGGTTTTTTTGGACCACAGGGGGGTTTTGGTGGATTTGGGGTGGGAGGGGTTGCCTCGCAGGTACGGGAGTTATTGGAAATTAAATGTCCGGTTGCTTCAAGAGGGAATGGGGAGGAATACGTTTGGGGGTTTGTGGGACAGGTTGTGGTCTGAGGTGCGTGTGGATGGGGATTTGTTGCTCTGGTGGGACAATGTGGCTAAGGGCAAGATAAGGGACTTCTATGTTAGACGGGTAAGGGAAGATAATCAGTTTGCGTATGGACTTATTAGGTATTTGGAGGGACAGTTAAGGGATTGTTATGGGAGAGGATGTGGGAGTGCGGGTTACCCTGTTGTGGAAATAGAGGGGTTGAAAGATAAAATTCGGGTTTTGCAAAATGAAAGGTTTGATGCTGCAAGGGTGGCGGGTGGGTTAGAGGAGGTGGTATGGGGTGACAAGCCGTCAGCATGTGTCCTGCGAGGGCAGGCATGTAGGCGTAGAGCGACAGAAATTGTAAGGTTGTGTGTGCATGAGGACTTGGGAGGGTATAGGGTGGGGCAAGAGTTAGTTACGACAGAGGGCATGGGACGGTATGTGGATGGGTGGTATGGGTTGTATATGAGGAGCGGAGGGGTGCAGGAGGAGGCTTTAAGGGATATGGGTGGTTGGGTGCAATGTGGACTTGAGAGGGGGGATAGGGAGGGGTTGAGTGGTGATATAGTGGAGGATGAAGTGTGGACGGCCTTGATGGGTATGAGCAGGGGTAAGGCGCCAGGGATAGACGGATTACCGAGTGATTTTTATATACAGCATTGGGGGGTTTTAAAGGTTTTTTAGTGCAGTTGTTAAATGTCATGAAGAAGAGGGTGTCTTGGGGGATTCACAGTCTACGGCTATTGTGGTTATGGTGCCAAAGGGGACTAGTCAGACGACGGTGAGGGACTATAGGACTATTTCACTTATGTGCGCGGACTATAAGTTATTTGCGAAAATATTAGGCAATCGATTGAAAAGGGTCTTAGATAAGGTTATTGTTGGGAGTCAATATGGGGTGCCGGGAAGGTCTATGTACGTGGGGCATGGGGTTATTCGGGGGTTTATTGAGAGTAGGCAGAAGGAGGGAGGGGGGGTGTTAGCACTGGATTGGAGGGCAGCGTATGATAGCGTGGAACGTGAAGCGTTGTGGAGCATTATGAGGTGGCAGGGGTTTGGTAAGGAGATGGTGAGTTGGGCACGTACTTTGTACTGGGGAGCAAGTATGTGTGTGCAGTTGAATGGGAGGGTGGGGCAGCGTGTCAGGATGGGAAGGGGTTTACGTCAGGGTTGCCCACTGTCTCAATTGTTGTTCGCATGCCTGCAGGACCCATTTTATAGGGCTGTAGAGGCGTCTGTTCAGGGGCAGGGAAAGGGGGATCTGGGTGTTGGGAATCCTGGTATAGTGGGCTATGTGGATGACACGACGATTCTTGTGGAGAGGGAAGGGGGGATTAGAGCGTGTGGGCAGGGTCCTTGAGGTATTTTGGGAAGCGACGGGTATGACTGTAAATGAGGATAAGTCGAAATTCATGAGATTCGGGGACTGGGAGGGGATGGTGGGCTTTAGTTCTTGTGGAAGGTGGTGTTTAGTGGATCGGGTGAAGATTTGTGGTGTGGTGTATATGAGGGATGCGAGGGAAGCAAGGGTAGTTAATTCGGAGGGTGTAGTACAGAGAGTGTTGGGTAGATTAGATGGTTTGAGGCCGTCACATCTCACGCTGCACCAACGGGTAATAGTGGTTAACGTGTTGCTATATAATAAAATATGGCATGTGGCGGCATTGTACCCGTTGGTGCAGGGGGACGTTCAGAAGTTGTTGCGTAGGGTTTTTCGTTTTATTTGGGGATCGGGTTGTGATTGGTTATGAAGGGGGGTGGTTACGCTCCCGTTACGCCAGGGAGGGCTAGGGTTGATTCCATTGGAATGCAGATTGAAGAGTGTTTATGTGAAGCGGGGTTACCTGAGGGTGGTTGGGGATGGGGGAGGGATAGGTTTCTGCATGAGGATATAAGGAGGTGGTGGGGAGGGAGGGATTTAAGGGAATGTGAGGACATGTTACGGGTCCTACTTATTGTTAGAGATCCTTCACATATGAGGGTCAGGACTCTTGAGAAGGCGGTGCGGTCTCGGGAGGTGGCAGGGGTGGAAGGGGTGTACCCTCTGTATGCTTGGAAGGATATTTGGGGGAGGTTAAGGAGATTGCTGCTTCGTCCATGTGTGCGGGAGGTATTTTTCCGGTTTCTTCATGGGATTTTACCGTTGGGGGTGGTAGATGGGATGTGTCAAGCTTGTGGGGAGGATGACACTGCGTTTCATAGTGTATATTTTTGTGAGCGTTTGGGTGTTGTGAGGGAATGGTTGGGGCGTGTGATTGGCTTAGTGGGGGGGTGGATTGTCGGTGTTGAGGGCACTTAGTTTGGATGTGGGAGGAGTGGGGGTGGAGGTTCAGAGGGCAGTGGCGTATGTAATGGCAGATTTTGTTTTCATTTCATGGGCTATGAGGGATAAAGGGGTTAGTGAACGATGGATGGCACTGGCAGCAGGGTTTTATAGAACGAAGTGCCGAAATAGGGACCTATAGGGGGAAGGTGGGTGAGGGATTTTCCTGTGGGTTACAGGGATTTCACCATGGGGGTCTTGTGGTCCTTGTGAGTGTCAGGGGTATCCGACGGGCTGGTCTCCGTGGGGGGTATTGTGAGGCATTGACTGTGGTTGTTGGAGCTCGTGTGATTGTGCGTGAGGGATCGAGGTTGGTTAGCTTAGGGGGTATCACTGTATTGTTGTATGTGTTTGTATGCACGTAGTGTGTGGAAGGGCATTTACATTGTCCTGTTGGGGTTTTGATGTGTGGTTTAGTATTGATGTATCACTTGTAACTTTTGTGATATGGCCGAGCTGGTCTCGAGACCCTATGGGGTTCTCATAATGTATATAGTGTGAAAGGGTGTGCTCTCAGTGGTGTAGGTTTGTGTAGAGCGCATTGTATATCTGCTCTTTAGTTAGTGTGTGGTTGTGTTGAGTTGTTGTATTGATATTGACTGTAAAATGTATGTCTTGTACACAGTATTTGGGATGATGGTTTTGCCTTACATTATCGCTTTATTGTATATTTTCTCTTGTATTTAAGAGTTTTGTATATGTTATACTTGTGTTTCAATAAAATATAAAAAAAAAAAAAAAAAAAATAGCTTATGTATTCTAGATTTTATTTAAAACAAAAGTGTACGCGCAACGCAATAGGTTGTAATTTATTAATTGTGAAGGGAGAATAAAGTATCAGGACCCAGCCATAAATCAGTAGTGGTAATAATATACAAAACAAAACCTAACAGTAGTTTCCTAACAGTAGGAAACTAATAGTTAGCATCGCAGCAGAGTGCATACAGGGCTAGAGCCAAGCTTATCATGCGTGATTTCAAGCAAGGAATAGATTTGGAGAACTGGGACCCAGCACTTGAGACCAGAAATCATTTGCTGTCATGTCATCTGTTGTGTGTCCACTGCGGTCATATCATCCGGTGTTGTGTCCACTGCGGTCATGTCGTCCGGTGTTGTGTCCACTGCGGTCATGTCTTCCGGTGTCGTGTCCACTGCGGTCATGTCTTCCGGTGTCGTGTCCACTGCGGTCATGTCTTCCGGTGTCATGTCCACTGCGGTCATATCCGTTGTCGTGTCCACTGCGGTCATGTCTTCCGGTGTCGTGTCCACTGCGGTCATGTCGTCCGGTGTTGTGTCCACTGCGGTCATGTCTTCGGGTGTCATGTCCACTGCGGTCATATCCGTTGTCGTCTCCACTGCGGTCATGTCTTGCGGTGTCGTGTCCACTGCGGTCATGTCTTGCGGTGTCGTGTCCACTGCGGTCATGTCTTGCGGTGTCGTGTCCACTGCGGTCATGTCTTGCGGTGTCGTGTCCACTGCGGTCATGTCTTCCGGTGTCGTGTCCGCTGCGGTCATGTCGTCCGGTGTCGTGTCCACTGCGGTCATGTCGTCCGGTGTTGTGTCCACTGCGGTCATGTCTTCGGGTGTCATGTCCACTGCGGTCATATCCGTTGTCGTGTCCACTGCGGTCATGTCTTCCGGTGTCGTGTCCACTGCGGTCATGTCTTGCGGTGTCGTGTCCACTGCGGTCATGTCTTGCGGTGTCGTGTCCACTGCGGTCATGTCTTGCGGTGTCGTGTCCACTGCGGTCATGTCTTCCGGTGTCGTGTCCACTGCGGTCATGTCTTGCGGTGTCGTGTCCACTGCGGTCATGTCTTGCGGTGTCGTGTCCACTGCGGTCATGTCTTGCGGTGTCGTGTCCACTGCGGTCATGTCTTGCGGTGTCGTGTCCACTGCGGTCATGTCTTCCGGTGTCGTGTCCACTGCGGTCATGTCTTCCGGTGTCGTGTCCACTGCGGTCATGTCTTGCGGTGTCGTGTCCACTGCGGTCATGTCTTCCGGTGTCGTGTCCACTGCGGTCATGTCTTGCGGTGTCGTGTCCACTGCGGTCATGTCTTGCGGTGTCGTGTCCACTGCGGTCATGTCTTCCGGTGTCGTGTCCACTGCGGTCATGTCTTGCGGTGTCGTGTCCACTGCGGTCATGTCTTCCGGTGTCGTGTCCACTGCGGTCATGTCTTGCGGTGTCGTGTCCACTGCGGTCATGTCTTGCGGTGTCGTGTCCACTGCGGTCATGTCTTCGGTGTCGTGTCCGCTGCGGTCATGTCTTGCGGTGTCGTGTCCGCTGCGGTCATGTCTTGCGGTGTCGTGTCCACTGCGGTCATGTCTTGCGGTGTCGTGTCCGCTGCGGTCATGTCTTGCGGTGTCGTGTCCACTGCGGTCATGTCTTGCGGTGTCGTGTCCGCTGCGGTCATGTCTTGCGGTGTCGTGTCCACTGCGGTCATGTCTTGCGGTGTCGTGTCCACTGCGGTCATGTCTTGCGGTGTCGTGTCCGCTGCGGTCATGTCTTGCGGTGTCGTGTCCACTGCGGTCATGTCTTCCGGTGTCGTGTCCACTGCGGTCATGTCTTGCGGTGTCGTGTCCACTGCGGTCATGTCTTGCGGTGTCGTGTCCACTGCGGTCATGTCTTGCGGTGTCGTGTCCACTGCGGTCATGTCTTCCGGTGTCGTGTCCACTGCGGTCATGTCTTCCGGTGTCGTGTCCGCTGCGGTCATGTCTTGCGGTGTCGTGTCCGCTGCGGTCATGTCTTGCGGTGTCGTGTCCGCTGCGGTCATGTCTTGCGGTGTCGTGTCCACTGCGGTCATGTCTTGCGGTGTCGTGTCCCTGCGGTCATGTCTTCGGTGTCGTGTCCACTGCGGTCATGTCTTCGGTGTCGTGTCCACTGCGGTCATGTCTTGCGGTGTCGTGTCCACTGCGGTCATGTCTTCGGTGTCGTGTCCACTGCGGTCATGTCTTGCGGTGTCGTGTCCCTGCGGTCATGTCTTGCGGTGTCGTGTCCCTGCGGTCATGTCTTCCGGTGTCGTGTCCACTGCGGTCATGTCTTGCGGTGTCGTGTCCACTGCGGTCATGTCTTCCGGTGTCGTGTCCACTGCGGTCATGTCTTCCGGTGTCGTGTCCACTGCGGTCATGTCTTCCGGTGTCGTGTCCACTGCGGTCATGTCTTGCGGTGTCGTGTCCACTGCGGTCATGTCTTGCGGTGTCGTGTCCGCTGCGGTCATGTCTTGCGGTGTCGTGTCCACTGCGGTCATGTCTTGCGGTGTCGTGTCCCAATGCGGTCATGTCTTGCGGTGTCGTGTCCGCTGCGCTACGGTAGAACAGAGGTCACCACCAATGACAAATTTTCTACAACCGATTTCTTTTGTTTGATTTTTTTTTACAACGGCCAGTTGGTGTTAATGGGTGTTTTATGTGTATGTTTGAGCCTGGTATCTGTTGCACAGGCACACATCATTCCTAGGCACACATCATATATCAATATTAAAGAAACATCTTGTGCTAGAAGAGGGACTCAGTCCTTGCCATAATATTCCCTTTAGGTTCGAATCTTAATCTATATCGTCGATTCCCACAGGAACACTCCCGGGGAAAAAACACAAGGGAATGTCCTCCCGCAACACTCCTTTACACCGTCTCGCAAGTTTTCGCTCAATACGCTGAAACTCAACGAATGATAACTTGTTTTGCAAACATAATTCGTACTGGTCACACCCACACCATAATATCCCTGCCAGGTCTGTATCATAGACTCTTGATGAATTAGACACATGTGCAACACTTTAGTACCTTAATTGTGGAAATCTTTCCTCACACAGTGACTTCATCAGTGCAAAATAAAAAAAAAATTAGTGAAGATCAGAAGGAAATTGAGGTAATCAGTCCCTCAGCTCCTTCTGATCTTCATTATTCTTCTTTGTATTGGACTGATGAAGCCACTATGGAGCGAAACGTTTCCACAATATAGATACGCAAGTGTTGCACATGTGTCAAATTTATCAACTTGTCGGTTCTCTGAACCATTCATCTACATCATAGACTGTGGAGCTGTGTACCGCTATACAATTAATTGCCTATTAGGTTGAACCGATGGTTTGACCTATCACTTTTGACACAAAGCTTTCAGTCGAGCCAGAATTGTATTACATGGGATAGAGTTGTATTTCCTGTATAATGTTCGTAAAATAACTATTCATGTTATGATTGATTTTTCTGATGTCCGGAAATAAGAGACTGAGCAGTGCCGATCAGAATGCCATTTTCCAGGAAACAGATGTTCTACTTACTGGATAGATCCTCAGTGTCTAGGCAGTAATGTGGAGGGACGAGGGAACCCCACTACTAAACACTAAAGTGTCGAGCCAGTCCTGCAGCATGAGTGTCTGAAGAGATGAAGGCTCCCTGGAGAGGGTTTCGGGGGTCAACGCCCCCCGCGGCCCGGTCTGAGACCAGGCTAGGGACGTTTTCCTGAACAACTCTTAGTACATCACCTCATGTTGCGTCCCCTGAATGTGACACAGTGTACATGTGTATATATTATCTTTCCTGTAATTTTATATTGCCAATGTTTTCATTAATAGCTAAAATGAAAATATCTTACTTTATATTATTATTTGACTTATTATATTAGCCATCTTATGAATGTACATAGGATGTTACATTTACACTTCACTGTGCTGGCTGTTCACTCTCACAAACTACTTTGCTAAATACCTGTCCGCTTGTTAGGCAGTTTTGGGTGAGGCGGCGTCGCTCCAATAAGTGTTTGTTCGTGATTTAGACTGTTTTGATAGAGTATTATTTCGGTGGAGAGCCGAAACATATTACTTGTAACTCTGGGTAACTCTGTCCACAGAGCATTGTTCAGACTCAGTGATTTTTGATGGTTTGCTGAGGATGTGTGTCGTACTGGCACTCTATTCGCCCCTGGTGCCAAGCTGAAGCTTCTGACCTACTTTGTGGCATCTACGCACCGTCGTAGTCGGGGATTTGGTTATGCTGAACTTAGATTCAGTATTAAGGGAGTTTTATACCTTTTATGGAGGATCTGCTGATGGTCCCCAGTTAGGGTCGTTATTTTGTCTCCTTGTTCCTGCTGCTGCTTTGTACATTATTGTTGTTTGGCGAATGGTTCAGAATATTGTTCAAGCAAACTGTTTGATCTCCTTGATGGTCCAGATGATACATTATTTGTGGATTTGTTTTCATTCACTGTTTAAGTTTAAGTCGAGTCGAGTCTTACTGAGACATAACGAACACTTCGAGCACATACATACATTCTCACACACACTTGTATATACTAGTATTATTCTTATACTCAACGTACCAGACGGTACTTGTGAGTCGTACTGTTTCGTAATCTGCCCTCAGCACTATACTACAATATGTACAATTTAGCATTGCACTACAAGAGAAGTGTAGGAGCTTATATCCTAAATTATATCAAACTACTTTACTTTGATATTGTCCACCTAGACACCTTTGTTTTTAAAGATGTCAAATTTTATTTAATTGGTTTAAGTTCAACCAATTGGAATCCTAAAGCGCTATTAAAATGTCTCTTAACTTATTGGATAACTGGACTAGAATTTATTCTGACGAACTGTTACAAAACCAGAAACAGGATAGATGTTAGAGGGGGATCACTAAGTTGACCTAATATTCTCTGGAAATGTCTATACACTATGGATATCGCATTTTGTAACACCTCATGTGAACGAATTAAACGTATAGGCAAAGTCTAGCTTATTCACACATTTATGGCATGGGAGGTTAGCAAAGGTACACCTCCTGGCCCCGCCTCTTCACTGGTCACTACTAGGTCACTCTCCCCGCTCCATGAGCTTTATCATACCTCTTCTTAAAGCTATGTATGGATCCTGCCTCCACTACATGACTTTCCAGACAATTCCACTTCCTGATAACTATTTGACTGAGGAAATACTTCCTAACATCGCTGTGATTTATCTGAGTCTTAAGCTTCCAACTGTGACCCCTTGTTGCTGTGTCCCATCTCTGGAACATCCTGTCTGTCCACCTTGTCGATTCCTCTCAGTATATAATATGTGTCGTTATCATATCCCCTCTGTTTCTCCTGTCCTCCAGTGTTGCCAGGTCGATTTTCCTTAACCTCTCCTCGTAGGACATGCCCCTCCGCTCCGGGACTAGTCTTGTTGCGAACCTTTGCACTTCTCTAATTTCCTTACGTGCTTGGCCAGGTGTGGGTTCCAAACTGGTGCTGCATACTCCAATATGGGCCTGACGTGCACAGTGTACAGGGTCCTGAACGATTCTTTACTGAGATGTCGGAATGCTATACTTACATTTGCTAGGCGCCCATATGCCGCAGCAGTTATTTTGTTGACGTGTGCCTCAGGAGATGTGCTCGGTATTATACTCACCCCAAGATCCTTTTCCTTAAGTGAGGTTTGTAGTCTTTGGCCCCCTAAACTGTTTTCTGTCTTCGGTCTTCTGTGTCATTCCCCAATCTTCATGACTTTCCACTTGGTTGGGTTGAAATCCAGGAGCCAGTTTCTGGACCATGCCTGCAGCCTGTCCAGATCCCTTTGTAGTCCTGCCTGGTGATCCTCCGATTGAATTCTTCTCATTAACTTCACATCCTCGGCAAACAGAGACACTTCTGAGGCTATTCCTTCCATCATGTCATTCACATATACCAGAAACAGCACCGGTCCTAGGACTGACCCCTGTGGAATCCTGCTCAACACAGGCTCCCACTCTGACACCTCGTCACGTACCATGACTCGCTGATGCCTTTCTGTCAGTTATTCTCTGATCCATTGCAGTGCCTTCCCAGTTATTCCTGCCTAGTCCTCCAGCTTTTGCACAAATCTCTTGTGTGGAACTGTGTCAAAAGCCTTCTTACAGTCAAAGAAAATGCAGTCTACCCACCCCTCTTTCTCGTGTCTTACTGCTGTCACCTTGACATAGAACTCCAATAGGTTTGTCACACAGGATTTCCCGTCCTTGAATCCATGCTGGTTGTCGTTGATAAGCTAATTCCTTTCTAGGTGCTCCACCACTCTTCTTCTGATAATCTTCTCCATGTCATGTCAGTGACACTGGTCTGTAGTTTAATGCTTCGTGTCTGTCTCCTTTTTTAAAAATTGGGACTATATTTGCTGTCTTCCATACCTCGGGTAGTCGCCCTGCTTCAATAGATGTGTTGAAAATTGTTGTTAGTGGTACACACAGCGCCTCTGCTCCCTCTCGCTTAGCAACCTCTTCACCTCCTCCTCGGTTGTATGTATCGTGTCCAGCACTTGATGGTGTACCCCACCTCTCCGTTTTTCTGGAGTTCCTTCTGTCTCCTATGTGAATACTTCTCTAAATCTCATGTTGAGCTCCTCACACACTTCTCGGTTGTTTCTTGTGATCTCTCCTCCTTCCTTCCTCAGCCTGATTACCTGCTCCTTGACTATTGATTTCCTTCTGATGTGACTGTACAACAGCTTCGGGATGGACTTCGCTTTCGCTGCTATGTCATTTTCGTACTGTCGTTGGGCCTCCCTCCCTACGTGAGCATATTCATTTCTGGCTCTTCGACTTCTCTCCTTATTCTACCGGGTCCTTTGCCTTTTATTCTTTTTCCATTCTATAGCACACTTGGTTTTGGCCTTTCTGTACCTTTAGGTTAACGAAGGACTCGTCCTGGCCTTCGCATTATTTCTGTTGCCCTTGGGTACAAATCTTTTCTCTACTTCCTTGCATATTATTGTCACATATTCCATCACCTCATTTTCTGATCTCCCTGCCAGATCTCTGTCCCACTGAACCTCATGCAGGAAATTCCTCATGCCTGTGTAGTCCCCTCTCTTGTCGTTTGGCTTCATTCGTCCTGCTTTTCCTGCTTCCCTCTCCACTTGTAACTCTACTAAGTGTTTGAAGCTCAGAACCACATGATCACTACCTCTCTGGTAGTGTCCCTTACGTGTTGGTACATGAGGTTTTCCAGTACCACCTCCATCATCTTAGCCCTCCACGTTTCTGGGCCCCCATGTGGCTCCAGGTTTTCCCAGTAAATTTCTTTGTGATTGAAGTCACCCACAATGAGTAGCTTTGCCCTGCCCATATGGGCCCTTCTGACAACTTCAGCCAGTGTGTCAACCATCGCTCTGTTATTCTCATCATATTCTTGGCTTGGCCTCCTGCTATTCTGTGGTGGGTTATACATCACTACAATTTCCACCTTAGGACCTCCGGTCTGAAGTGTTCCTATTATGTAGTCTCTTGCTTCTCCCCTGTCTCCTCTCTCCAGCTCCTCAAAATTCCATTGGGTTTTGATGGGCAGTGCCACTCCTTTCCCTCTGTTTTCCTCTGGATCTGGTATCCAGTTGGAAAGATGACATCTGTTATTATTCCTGTGAGCTTGGTTTCTGTGAGAGCTATGACGTCTGGTGATGCCTCTTTGATTTTTTTCGTGCAACTCCTCCCATTTATTCGTTATTCCATCAGCGTTGGTGTACCTTACCTTCAGTTTCCTTTCCAGCACTATATTCTGGGGGGTTTGTGGAGTTTGGGGTAGTGGGGGACCTGGCAGTGTGCTGTGGGATTCAACTGCATACTGTGGGGTGGGGGATGTGAGTGTGAAGTGTGGTTTGTATTGGGATAGTATGTTTGGCTGTGGGGTGCTGAGGGTGGTTCTGTGGGTGTTTGCGCTTGTTGCTCCGCCCGGCTCTTGTTGTCAAATGCTGACTCTAACCTTGTCTCTCTTGCTAGCCCCTTTCGTTTCTGTGTCCTCTGCCTCAGCTGCTGTTGTTCTGTTCTCATTCTGTTGCAGTCTAGGAACACCCTCCTGTATGTTAATGATTCCTTCAGCCATGGTTTCTACTGCAGAATCCTGTTCCTCACTGTTTCTGTCTTGAGAATCAATTTGACTGGCTGATTTATTCCCTTTGAGTATCCCCCTATTCTCTGAAAATTTACTATCTCAGTTATTTCCTCTTCGCCTATGTGTCTGATGATGTTTTCAATCTCTTGTTTTTCTTTCTGCCATCGCTTTGCTTTCTTGAACCCCATGAATAAAGACTGACCTCTCCCTCTCCTCCTCCCATTGCCTTTCCCTCCGAGTCTCTGGGTCTTGTTTGTACATAGCAATTGTCTCCCTTATTATTTCTTGTAAATCTTGGTGGCCTGGTATTGCCTCTGTATTAGACCTGTCACCTTCTCTACCTGCACCCCTCTTCAGTTACTTCTGTCCCTGCACCCAAGAGCTTGCCATCTTTGTTCCTCGGCCTTGCCTGGTGGCCTGATAGTGCCTTAACATAAGTCTTGTCTCTTTTCCTTCCTTCAGACCCCTCCTTTGATAGGGGTGTACCTGCTCCAGAAGTCATGTCCCTTCTGAGCACTAGCCCTGTAACCCACTTCAGCATATTTATTTCAGCTTCTAGGGCCCATATCTTGGCTTCTGCAGCTTCAGCTTGCAACTCCCATTTCTTCTTCTCTGCCTACAGCCTCTTCTCCATTTTCATGGAAAGCTCGCCTAGTTTGCTTTTCCACTCTTGTTCCGTCCTTTTACATTGCTCTTCCATCCATTCTTCCTTTCCAGACCTATCTTCGTCTGATCCCCTGAGTCTTCGACTTCCCCTTTGAGGCCTCATTTTTTATTCTTAGTGGGCTAGGTTTCGTAGTGCGTGTGTGTGTGCTGTTTGTGTGTGTGTGCTGTTTGTGTGTGTGTGTGTGTGTGTGTGTGTGTGTGTGTGTACATGGGTGTGAGAGACAGAGAGGGAAAAGGGAGAGTAGGGAGGTCTGTGTGTGTGTTTGAGGAAGAGAGAAAGGGAGGGAGAGTAAATAAAGTGTGTGTGAGGGAAAGAGAGAGAGAGAGAGAGAGAGAGAGAGAGAGAGAGAGAGAGAGAGAGAGAGAGAGCTGTGTGTGCATTCATGAAACCAATAAATATATTTAAAGAACTAAAAGTTATAAAAATAAGATGAAAATAACTTTGTTTCTATTAAAGTCGTCGCTCTGAAGTAGAGGAAAAACCATCCAGTAATTCGGGAGAGTTTAAAAGATCTGGTTATAATTATATTTGGGTAGTAGTTATACACAGTTACGAGCAGTTAGGGAATAATTAGAGACAATTAAGGAAAGGCGGTAATTAAGGAGGGTTACGCGTAGTCTGGCAGCAGTTAAGGTCGTTAAGAAGAAAGTTCGAACCACTGTCTCGATTTGATCATTTTAAAATAAAATATAATATATATATATATATATATATATATATATATATATATATATATATATATATATATATATATATATATATATATATATAGAGGGAGGTACCACCTCTAGAACTGGAGAAGAGAATAAACGTACTTCAGGGGAAACTCAAGGTTCTCCCCGGAGCTGTTTGAATATTTTCTTCTACCACCCCCTATTTACTATCTGAACTTTATTTATAGACAGAATACATTGGCAAAGAACACAAACATTGAATACATTGGTACAATATATCAAAGTTTACGAATCTCCTCCAGCTCTGACGAAGCCGGACGTGAGCCCAGTATGCAGCATGCATTTCTTATCTGGATGGCCATGCTGAGGCGCTGGAACATGAAAGTGGCTGCCCATGGGTCCCTGGTGGTGTTTATGAATCTGGAACCCAGTTCTTTAAGGAAACGTGTGGCGTTTTCTCCCCATGATCCCAAGGTCTCTGATCACACTGGGACAAATTGATACTGTTGGCTTATGTCTCTGTACTTGCCGATCTTGTACTCCTTCCTGTGATCAGCAGCTCCTCCCTGTCGCCCAACACTGTGATGGATGTAGGTGTCAGCCAGCATCGACACACAGGTATAATCTCAGTCTAAGAGCTTGCCATTCTTCCAAGGATAGATGGTGATCCCGTTGGGGCGGTTTGCTGGGTTGTAGGTATTGTTGGCTGCTAGTGATCGGGGCTCTCTCTCGGCTGGGCATCCAGCTGTAGCAAGGCTTTTCTTTATGTTGTCGTTGATTTCATTGTCATACGCACCAGCCCTTGGTTTTGGAGCAGCTAAAATCATGTAGACTATATTGGTCTACATTGTTTAAACTTCCCATGTGCTGCAATGTCAGGGAGGTCAATATTGGTACTGGGATCCCTGGGTGGATGTTTGTCCTTCAGAGCTTGTGCTGTAATGACGTCCTTAGGAGCGATGGTATTCTCACTGGTTATAAACCTCAGTGCTCCTCTTCTATTTTTTTGCTAATTTTTGCTCTGATTTTTGAGGCGTCAGGTGTTCTGTTGTTGGTATTTGCCCGGCGGATGTTTGTCGCCCTAGAGGGAAGACGGACGAGGTTGTCATCTCTAGGGAATGCATTTATTGCCCTAATAACAGATGTTGCTAGGGACTTGTCCCTAGCAACATATCCACATATTTTCCGCACGATGCTTGCTGATGGATAACGCAATGCCAGAATGTGGGCTCTGAGAATCCACCATCCTCACAAGCTTTTGTGATTTGTCCAACCGAACCTTTCTTCACCCCAGACATGTTCCTTCCTCCATCAATTGTCACGCATTGCAGTTTATTCCAATCCAGATTACATTTTAATAGTTTTTTTTTTTGCAATTCTTCGAGGATGTCTTCTCCTTTTCCTGTGCTGTGCATATATGCATTGATGCTAATTGTTTTGTGACGTTCAATTCATTATCGACGTCACTGATGAATACCAGGAGCTGTGATGTGTCACATCATTCGATTCATCAAGTGCGAGAGAATAAAACTGAAAATTTCGCGCTTTGACTGCAATTTGATGCAACATATTGCTTCCTATATCCTCAATTCTACCAGCAACAGTATTTGGCGCAAGGCTGAGGAATTTGAACAGATTTGCTTTTTCTGGACATAACTCTGCCACTGCTTCCATCACACACTCTTTGATCACATCTCCACCGGTGAATGCCCTTTCTCTTTTACTTAACTCATCAGCTACTTTGTAACTGGTCCTGGTTAAAGCTTCATTTTCAGCTCTACTGCGTAAAAATACCTTGTTGGGAAAGCAACCTGCGTTGCGTCGAGTCAAATTTATTTTCGAAAGTCGGGTTCCTGTGAATTAGGAATGACTTGGTTTATGTTTGGTCTCACAGTGCCATGTACTGCAACAATTTCGTGGCATACGACATACAAGGCTTTATCGCCTGCTTGTACAAAGAAATACCTTACTCTCAATTCTTCATTCAACAGCGGCACTCTGCACTGTTCTTTTATTTCCGTAACTTAAGGGTATATCTGAAAAATTAAAAAAATAGTAGTAAACTTTAAAAAAATATATATAAATTGTTATAAGCAACAAAATCCTTAACTTTAAGTGACTGAAGTGACTGATAATGAGAGTTTATTCGTTTTACTATTTATAAATATGTCAAGTAGCTGCGGGACGCATGAAATCTTGTGGCGGGCCGCATGTGGCCCACGGGCCACAGTTTGGAGACCCCTGATCCAGAGTTACCTGCCTTTCCTCTCTGCCACAGTCCATCCTCCTTCGTTCAAGTTTATTGTCCTCGGGATTTACCACAGGAGAATTACTACGAATTCTCTTATTTTCCTCAGTCAATCGAAGTATCTCGTGGCTGTCTCCAACTTCTCCTTCACCTGCTGGTACAGCGGCTCTAGAGAAGACATTCCTGGTGCCGTACACAGAGAGCCCGCTATCCTCACACCACACAGGTCAGGTCGCTACTGACACAGGCCAGGTCGCTACCGACACAGGTCAGGTCGCTACTGACACAGGTCAGGTCACTACTGACACAGGACAGGTCGCTACTGACACAGGTCAGGTCGCTACTGACACAGG
Source organism: Cherax destructor (assembly GCA_009830355.1). NCBI lineage: Eukaryota > Metazoa > Arthropoda > Malacostraca > Decapoda > Parastacidae > Cherax > Cherax destructor. Next base: position 40,532 of record WNWK01003172.1, read on the forward strand.
TCAGGTCGCTACTGACACAGGACAGGTCGCTACTGACACAGGTCAGGTCGCTACTGACACAGGACAGGTCGCTACTGACACAGGTCAGGTCGCTACTGACACAGGTCAGGTCGCTACTGACACAGGACAGGTCACTACTGACACAGGTCAGGTCGCTACTGACACAGGTCAGGTCGCTACTGACACAGGACAGGTCGCTACTGACACAGAACAGGTCGCTACTGACACAGGTCAGGTTACTCAGGTCGTTGGTTTTCTGTACTTTGTTTTCAGATTTTTAGTTCCTTTTAATAATTAAAAATCTAAGAATGGCAGAGAGTTCTTTGGTTCAACAGCAAACTTTATAGATGAAGCAAAACTATTTAACTCAAGTAGGAATTTTTTTTAAATCTATATTCTTGAGAATTATGAATAACATATAATCTACATATCTGTTCCATTTATCCATATCGGGAAGAATTTTGTGTTCCAGCATTAAAACTGGACAAGAGTCTTAACACTGTAGTCATGCGAGAGGTTTTAACCATACCATTGATTTTCTAACAACAAAGAAAGTTGTAACAAGCAGATCAGTGGCTGAAGGGAATATGATAGAATTAACCTTAGTTAATTCTATCATATTCCTGAGAACTATTTTCCTGAGAGCTGTGATCCTACCTCACCTCATTTCAAAGCCCCAGCCTATCTAAGGTATACTACCATTCCCCAGGCTGCGACCCATACCAGTCGGCTAACACCCAGGTACCTACCTAGTGCTAGGTGAACAGGGGCAACAGGTGTAAAGAAACATGCCCAACTTTTCCACCTGTACTGGGGATCGAACCCCGGACACTCAGTGTGCGTGTGTGCTGAGTGCGCTACCAACTGAGCTACATTTCGCGTATAAGTCTTGCATTGTATAAATTACATCCAATCATAATGCATAATTTTTTTGAGAATTATAAGATATCATGATAAATGCACCTTAGGCTGACATGTCACTTTTAACCTGACCAAAAAAAACTTGAGAAAGCCTTTAAAAAGAAATATTTGTCAATAAAGAATAGCAGTATACTGTATTTGTTTGTGTCCATATGACTCTTACCCTCGTCCTTGATAATGTGAGAGATAACTCAGAACTCTTGGAGTAATGCTACTTTTCTTTGTGGTTATATTTCATATTAATATATCAGTTTTAGTGATCTTATTACACACACACATATATATATATATATATATAATGTTGTGCCGAATAGGTAAAATTGGTCAGTTAATATGAACTCATTTAAAATTTAGTCCTTTCTAAAATTTTCTCTTATACGTTCAAAGATATATATTTTTTTCCATTTATGGTAATGTAAAAAATTAATAATTTTGTACCAAAAGAACCTTAGAAAACTCACCTAACCTTATTATAACAAGCGCAATTTAATTTAGCCTAATCCAACTAAATATATTTTAAATAAGTTTACAATAATTTAATAATAAACAAACACAATGAAATATAGTTTTTCGTTAGGTTCAGAATGATTTTTGCGAAATTATTGCATACACAAATTTTCGCTTGCCTTATTCAGCAAGAAGAGCGTTGCTATTTAAGCCGAAATCCCAAGTTTTACCTATTGTATATATATATATATATATATATATATATATATATATATATAGTGGTTGTCTTGCATATATATATATATATATATATATATATATATATATATATATATATATAAAATATATATATATATATATATATATGGAGGTACCACCTCTAGAACTTTACTGGGAACCCTCATCCTCAGAGAAGACAATAAACGTACCTCAGGGAAAACTCGAGGTTTTTCCCGGAGCTGTTTGAATATTTTCTTCTCCTACCATTCCCTATATATATATTATATAAGTGCTTTATTAATAGACAGAATACATTGACAGAAAACACAAACATGAACATGAATACATTGGTACAATATATCATAGATTATGAATCTCCTCCAGCTCCTCCGAAGCCGGAAGCAAGCCCAGTATGCAGCATGCGTTTCCCCTCTGGATGGCCACGCTGAGATGCTGGAACATGAAAGTGGCTGCCCTTGGGTCCCTGGTGGTGTCGATGAGTCTAGAACCCAGTTCTTTAAGGAAACGTGTTGCATTTTTTCGGCATGATCCCAAGGTCTCTGATCCTACTGGGACAAATTGATACTGTTGGCTTATGTCCCTGTACTTGCCAATCTTGTACTCTACTCCTCCCTGTGGTCAGCAGCTCCTTCCTGTCGCCCGACACTGTGATGGATGTAGGTGTCAGCCAGTGTCGACACACAGGTATAGTCCCATGCTAAGAGCTTGCCATTCTTCCATGGATAGATGGTGATCCCGTCGGGGCGGTTTGCTGGGTTGTGGATATTGTTGGCTGCTAGTGATCGAGGCTCTCTCTCGGCTGGGCATCCAGCTGTAGCAAGGGTTCTCTTTATGATGTTGTTGACTTCATTGTTGCATGCCAGCCCTTGGTTTTGGAACAGTTTAGTTCATGTAGACCATATTGGTCGGCTTGCGCATCGCCGCAAATACACGTATATTCCGTGTGAATAGCGGCAGCAAGGCGCAGAGCCACTGTCTTAGGGTCGAGGCGTGTTCCCATTGCCGAAATGGGAACTGTTTGGAGGAAGTCCACAGAGTGATGTGCACTCACAGCTAGGAGACGGGCAGTCTCCCTGTGTGATGTTACAGCCCTAAGCATGTTGGCAAGTATCTTTTCAGTGATGGGGCCATCCCAGCTTGACTGTTTGTAGGCCAGTTCTTCACTAGGTTTTGGTGTTGGAGCAGCAAGAGCCTCCCATTCAGTGATGGCACTGGCATAGCTAGGGTCTTGTATTCCTGCTGAATCACTGAGGTTGTCTGGAAGAATTTGTTTTATTAGCTCATTTGATGCTATGGAAGAGGATAGGAAAGCTGGTAGGGCAATATATTATTTATTTATTTATTTATTATAATATCTCTTTTTTCACACTCGCGAACCCAAGGAATTCGAGAACCTTCAAACATCTGTTGAAAGAAGTCGGTATTAAAGGTCGAATTATCTTTCATAAGTAAGTATGCTACCCAGCTTGTGGTAAATATCCTAAATAAATATTATGAACTCATGGCCAAGTTCACTCTGTATATCTCACAAGGTATACAAAAACGACTGAAGTATACACGCATAAGGGTACGTATCGACCTCCAGGAGCGAAACATCGCCACGAAAGATACTAAACTTTTGTGCACGTGTAAAATTTATTACAGTTTGAGTTTGATAATACAATTGAGAAAAACGGAAAAAAAAGATCTCCCGGGAAAGTTGCATCACCATCAATTTATCATAAAAATGATGGATCTTCCAGATTTATTCTCTGGGATGAACTTTCTTGATATATCGTCTCAGGGTTAGTTTTCAGATTTGCTCGACAATCTACATACAGAAGCAGACTTTCTTAGAGAATTGCAACTCTGTGGGCACTCAGTGATACCTTCTCTTTCTCTTATATATTTTTGAAAGTATTCTTGCCATTGCAGACTTTCAGTGGTATTTTGCTTTCAGTGGATAAATGAAAGTCATTCACATATTGATCCTAAGACAATCAAATTATTTTACATACACGGATGAGTATTGTTATACCAGTGTATTGTTAAACCACAGTATTGTTATACCAGTGTATTGTTAAATCACAGTATTGTTATACCAGTGTATTGTTAAACCACAGTATTGTTATACCAGTATTGTTATACCAGTGTATTGTTAAACCACAGTATTGTTATACCAGTGTATTGTTAAATCACAGTATTGTTATACCAGTGTATTGTTAACCACAGTATTGTTATACCAGTGTATTGTGTAACCACAGTATTGTTATACCAGTGTATTGTTATACCACAGTATTGTTATACCAGTGTATTGTTATACCACAGTATTGTTATACCAGTATATTGTTAAACCACAGTATTGGTTTACCAATGTATTGTTATACCAGTATTGTTATACCACAGTATTGTTATATCACAGTATTGTTATACCACAGTATTGTTATACCAGTATTGTTATACTACAGTATTGTTATACCAGAATTGTTATACCACAGTATTGTTATACCAGTATTGTTATACCAGTATTGTTATACCACAGTATTGTTATACCACAGTATTGTTATACCAGTATTGTTATACCAATGTATTGTTATACCAGTATTGTTATACCACAGTATTGTTATACCACAGTATTGTTATACCTGTATTGTTATACCTGTATTGTTATACCACAGTATTGTTATACCACAGTATTGTTATACCAGTATTGTTATACCACAGTATTGTTATACCACAGTATTGTTATACCAGTATTGTTATACCAGTATTGTTATACCACAGTATTGTTATACCACAGTATTGTTATACCAGTATTGTTATACCAATGTATTGTTATACCAGTATTGTTATACCAATGTATTGTTATACCAGTATTGTTATACCAATGTATTGTTATACCAGTATTGTTATACCACAGTATTGTTATACCAGTATTGTTATACCACAGTATTGTTATACCAGTATTGTTATACCACAGTATTGTTATACCAGTATTGTTATACCAGTATTGTTATACCAGTATTGTTATACCACAGTATTGTTATACCACAGTATTGTTATACCAGTATTGTTATACCAGTATTGTTATACCAGTATTGTTATACCACAGTATTGTTATACCACAGTATTGTTATACCAGTATTGTTATACCACAGTATTGTTATACCACAGTATTGTTATACCAGTATTGTTATACCACAGTATTGTTATACCAGTATTGTTATACCAGTATTGTTATACCAGTATTGTTATACCAATGTATTGTTATACCAGTATTGTTATACCACAGTATTGTTATACCACAGTATTGTTATACCAGTATTGTTATACCACAGTATTGTTATACCACAGTATTGTTATACCAGTATTGTTATACCACAGTATTGTTATACCACAGTATTGTTATACCACAGTATTGTTATACCAGTATTGTTATACCAGTATTGTTATACCACAGTATTGTTATACCAGTATTGTTATACCACAGTATTGTTATACCAGTATTGTTATACCAGTATTGTTATACCACAGTATTGTTATACCAGTATTGTTATACCACAGTATTGTTATACCACAGTATTGTTATACCAGTATTGTTATACCACAGTATTGTTATACCACAGTATTGTTATACCACAGTATTGTTATACCACAGTATTGTTACACCACAGTATTGTTATACCACAGTATTGTTATACCAGTATTGTTATACCACAGTATTGTTATACCAGTATTGTTATACCACATTATTGTTATACCACAGTATTGTTATACCAGTATTGTTATACCACAGTATTGTTATACCACAGTATTGTTATACCAGTATTGTTATACCACAGTATTGTTACACCACAGTATTGTTATACCACAGTATTGTTATACCAGTATTGTTATACCACAGTATTGTTACACCACAGTATTGTTATACCACAGTATTGTTATACCAGTATTGTTATACCACAGTATTGTTATACCAGTATTGTTATACCGTAGTATTGTTATACCAGTATTGTTATACCGTAGTATTGTTATACCACAGTATTGTTATACCAGTATTGTTATACCACAGTATTGTTATACCACAGTATTGTTATACCACAGTATTGTTATACCACATTATTTTTTTTGAGTGAGAAGTATATCTTTCCCTGGGTATTTTCTCTGATTTTGTTTGTCATTTTAACGCAAGTTTCAACACAATCTATCAACAACTTACTGAGTTTTTGTTTCGTGTTGGGGAACTGCACTAACTGCATTTTCCCAAGACGAAATAACCAATAGCCGTCTGTGCAACCTTGCTGTTGCATATGTGCAACCTTGCTGTTGCATATGTGCAACCTTGCTGTTGCATACACTTCTGGATACACAAATAACCCGCACATAGAACCGAAACGTCGTGGTAAGCCCCTCTCTTATATGTGCGGGTTGTTTGTGTATTGTTCCAGTCATTGTATTGTTCCAGTCACTGTGTTGTTCCAGTCACGGTGTTGTTCCAGTCACTGTATTGTTCCAGTCACGGTGTTGTTCCAGTCACTGTATTGTTCCACTCACGGTGTTGTTCCACTCACGGTGTTGTTCCAGTCACGGTATTGTTCCAGTCACGGTGTTCCAGTCACGGTATTGTGCCTTTCATTGTTATTTGTAGACAACTGGATGATGCACTGGTAATGAAGCAATGGATACTGGATTACTGGGTTAAGGAATAAAAGCGTACTGGAGGGGTAATGCTGAAGGGTATTAAATGGATAGAGAATAAATTCTGTTGGGATGGTTAGAAAAGTGTTGAGGGTTTTATAAAGGAATACTGGTATTATGGAGAGAAATGTTCTGGTGTAATGGAAAAAGGACTACTGGGGTGGTTGACTGAACTGTACTTGTTTTGGGGTAGTGGATAGAGGTACTGGGGTAGTTGATGAAAGTGTACTGGAACTGTAGTGGACAGGTACTGGGGTAGTTGATGGAAGTGTACTGGTACTGGAGTAGTGGACAGGTACTGGGGTAGTTGATGGAAATGTCCTGGTACTGGAGTAGTGGACAGGTACTGGGGTAGTTGATGGAAGTGATTACTGGAGAGGGGCAGGTAAATTTTTTTTTAATTTTTTTTAATTTTTTTTTTAAACCTTTTTTCCCTTTTTTCCCTTTTTTCCCAATTTTTCCCCCAAAAAAAAAAAAAAAATTTTTTTTTTTTTTTAAAAAATTTTTTTTTATTTTTTTTTTATTTTAAAAGTTTTTAAAAAAAAAATTTTTTTTAAATTTTTTTTTAATTTTTTTTTTTTTTGGGAAAAGTTTTTTCCCCCTTTTTTTCCCTTTTTTTTAAAAATTTTTTTTTAAAAAAATTTTAAAAAAATTTTTGGTTTTTTTTTTTAAAAAATTTTTTTTTTTTTTAAAAAAAAATTTTTTTTTTGTAATTTTTTTTTTTTTTTTTTTAAAATTTTTTAATTTTGGTTTTAAAAAGGTTTTTTTTAAAAAAAAAAACCCCCCCCCCTTTTTTTTTTTAAAAAAATTTTTTTGGTTTTTTTTAAAAAATTTTTTTTTTTTTTTAAAAAATTTTTTTGGGGAATTTTCCCTTTTCCCCGGGGGTTTTTTTTTTTTTGGGTTTTTTTTTAAAAATTTTTTCCCCAAAAACCCCCCTTTTTTTTTTTTTTGGGGGTTTTTTTTTTTCCCCAAAAAAAAAGGAAAAGGGGTTTTTTTAAAAAAACCCCCTTTTTTTTTTTGGGGGTTTTGGGGAAAAAAAAAATTTTTTAAAAAAAATTTTTTTAAAATTTTTTGTGGGGGTTTTTTTTGTTGGGGATTTTGGGGGTTTTTGCCCCGGTTTTGGGGGGGTTTTTTTTGGGGGCCGGGGGTTTTTTAAAAATGGAATTTTTGGGGGGTTTTTTATTGGGGGTTTTTTGGGACGGGATTTTTCCGGGGGGGTTTGGGGTTTTTTTTTGGGGGTTTTTAAAAAAGGGGGGGGTTTTTTAAAAAGGGGGGTTTTTTTTTAAAAAAAAAGGAAAGGGGAAAGGTTGGGGGTATTAAAGGTAAGGGGAAAAAAAAGGGGGGGGGGGAAAGGGGGGGGGGGTTTTTTTAAAGGGGGTTTTGGGGTTAAAAAAAAAGGGGGGGGAAAAACCCGGTTTTTTTGGGGGGGGGAAGGGGTATTGGGGGGTTTTGGGGGGAATGGAAGGGGGGTTGGGGAAAGGGAAAGGGGGGATGGGGGGGGGGGTTTGGGGGGGGGGTGGGGGTTTGGGGGGGTTTTGGGGGGGGTTTTTTGGGGGGGGGGGGGGTTTGGGGGGGGGGAGTGGGGGGGGGGGGGGGTTTTTGGGGGGGGGGGGGGGGGGTTTTTTTTTGGGGGGGGGGGGTTTGGGGGGGTTTTTTTTTTGGGGGGGGGGGGTTTGGGGGGGGAAAAAAAAGGGGGGGGGGGGGGGGGGTTTGGGGGAAAATTTTTTTGGGGGGGGGGGTATTGGGGAAATTTTTTTTTAAAAAAAGGGGGGGGGGGGGGGGAAGGAAAAAAAAGGGGGGGGGGGGGGAAAGGGGGTTTGGAAAGGGGGGGATTGGGGTGGGTTTGGGGGGGTTTGGGGGGGGGGGGGGGAAATTTGGGGGTTTGGGGGGGGGGGGTATGGGGGTTTGGGGAAATTTTGGAATGGATGGGGGGGTATGGGGGTTTGGGGAAATTTGGGGGGGACGGGGGGGTTTGGGGAAATTTGGAAAAAATTTTTTGGGGGATGGGGGTTTGGGAAATTAGGAAAAAGGGGGGGGGGAAAAAGGGGGGGGGAAAAAAAGGGGGGGGGGAAAAAGGGGGGTGGGGGGAAATTGGGGGTTTGGGAAAAAAATTTTTTTTTAAATTTTTTGGGGGTTTTTTTTCCCAAAATGGGGGGGGTTTTTTTGGGGGGGTTATTAAAATTTTTTCCCCAAAAATTTTTTTTGGGGAAAATTTTGGTTTTTGGGGGGAAAAATTTTTTTGGGGGGGAAAAAGGGGGGAAAAAGGGGGGTTTTTTGTTAAAAATTTTTGGGGGGGAAAAAAGGGGGGGGTTTTTTTGGGGGGAGGGCCAAATTTTTTTAAAAAGGGGGGAAAAATTTTTTTTTAAAAAGGGGCCCCCGGGGGGGGGTTTTTTTGGGGGGGTTTTTCCCGGGTTTTTTAAGGGGGAAAAAATTTTTGGGGGGAAAAAAAAATTTTAAATTTTTAAAAAAAAACCCTTTTTTCCTTGGGTTTTTTTAAAAAAAATTTTTTTTAAAAAAAGGGGGTTTAAAAATTTTTTTTTGGGGGGAAATAAAACCCGGGGTTTTTTTTTTGGGGGGTTTTTTTTGGGGGTTTTTGAAAAGGGGTTTTTAATTGGGGTTTTAAAAGGGGGGCCTTTAAACCCGGGTTTTTTTAAAAGGGGTTTTTTAAAAGGGGGGCCTTTGAAAAAATTTTTTTTTTAAAAGGGGGGGGAAAAATTTTGGGAAAAGAAAAGGGTTTTTTGGTTTTTGGAAAACCCCCAAAAAGGGTTTTGGGAAAAACCGGCCCGGGTTTTTTGGGGGTTTTTTTCCCCTTTTTTGGGAAAAATTTAAACCGGGGGGGTTTTTTTTAAAAAGGGGTTTTTGGGTTTTTTTTGGGAAAAGGGGGCCCCCGGGGGGGGAAAAAAAAAGGAAAAATTTTTTTTTTTTCCCCCCCCAAAAAAAATTTTTTTTTGGGGTTTGGGGGGTTTTAAATTTTCAAAAAAACCCCCCCCCCCCCTTTTGGGGGGGTTTTTTTTTTTTAAAAAAATTTTTAAAAGGCCCTTTTTTTTAAAAAATTTTTTTTTTTTTTTAAAAAAAAAAAAAATTTCCTTTTTCCCCCAAAAGGGCCCTTTTTCCCCCCCGTTTAAAAAAAATTTTTTTTTTTGGGGGTTTTTTTTAAATTTTTTTTTTAAAAAATTTTTTAAAAAAAAAAATTTTTCCCCCCGGGGGGGAGGGAAAAAATTTTTTTTTTCCCCCAAATTTTTGTCTCCCTTTTTTTTTCCCAATTCCAAAGGGGAAAAAAAAAGGGTTTTTTAAAGGGGTTTTTTCCCCCCTTTTTTTTTTTTTTCCTTTAAAAATTTTTTTATGGGTTTTTTAAAGGGTTTAAGGGGTTTTAAATTTTTTAAAGGGGTTTTTTTTTCCCTTAAGGGAAAAATTTTTTTTTAAAGGGGGGGAAAAAAATTTTTAAAAAGGGGGTTTTTTTAAAAAAAAAATTTTTTTTTTTTTTTAAAAATTAATTTAAAAAATTTTTGGTTAAAAAAAAAAGGGGGGGGAAAAATTTAAAAAAACCAAAATTTAAAAAAAGGGGGGGGGGTTTTTTTTTTTTTGGTTTTGGGGGGCCGGGGGGGGTTTTTTTTTTTTTTTTTTTTTGGGGGGGGTTTCCCGGGGGGATTTACAAAAATCACAGTACAGATAAAAGTAAAAGGGAAAATCAAGATTGGGTTTAGTGTCAAGTCGCTCCATCTTCTAGTGTCACGCAGGACATACCACACCTTGTCATGATACTTCTTTTTCTTATGGCACGCCTCTCACGGGGTCCCCTGACACCCCGTTTTCCCGTGTCACATGACACGCCCCCGGTGTCACCGACACGCCCCCTTTTTGTGTCACACGACACCCTTTCTCTGTGCCCATAAGACACCTTTCCCCTTTTCATCATGAACCCATCTCTAATAAAACCTTTTCACCGCGTTTTGACACACATCAAATACACGACTCAACCTGTGTCGTGCCATCGTCACAAACTGACTACACCACTAAATACCTGACACCACATAGTGTCACACAAGACACCACCTGTTACCAGTGTCACACAAGACACCACCTGTTACCAGTGTCACACTGAAGACACCACCTGTTACCAGGGTCACACAAGACACCACCTGTTACCAGGGTCACACACTTTCAGGTACATAAGTTCAGGTACAACAGTCCATTTTCAGGTACATAGTCTCAGGAACACAGTCGGTACGGTGAATAAGCCAGTAGATAGTCTAAGGCCGTCACCAGCACGAAGAGTCAATCTCCAGGTCTGTCTGTTGAACACTCCCAGGTGTATCAGGGAGCTAGTGAACTCTCCAGTGTTGTATAGGGAGAGTCTCGCTGACACTCTCCAGCAGTGTATATGGGAGAGTCTCGTACACTCCCTAGGTGTATCAGGGAGCTGGTGAACTCTCCAGTGTTGTATATGGGAGTCTCGTTAGCACTGTAGACCTGTCACCAGCACCACACTGCGAAAGTCTACAACTCTCAAGCAGGTCTGCCTGGCGAACTCCAGTAGTGTATCAGTGAGCTGGTGGACTCTCCAGTGTTGACTAGGGGAGAGTCTCGATGACACTCTCCAGCAGTGTATATGGGAGAGTCTCGTACACCCTAGGTGTATCAGGGAGCTGGTGAACTCTCCAGTGTTGTATATGGGAGTCTCGTTAGCACTGTAGACCTGTCACCAGCACCACACTGCGAAAGTCTACAACTCTCAAGCAGGTCTGCCTGGCGAACTCCAGTTGTGTATCAGTGAGCTGGTGGACTCTCCAGTGTTGACTAGGGGAGAGTCTCGATGACACTGTCAGTCAAGCCGGCCCGGCAGTCAAACATCAGGTCTGATGACGTAACCCCTTGACTGCCGGCCGGTGAGGTAATTACCTAACTACCATTGTTAGATACGGGGCCGTAACACATGTCCTCTTAACATATCCTCTTAACATGTCCTCTTAACATGTCCTCTTACATGTCCTCTTACATGTCCTCTTACATGTCCTCTTAACATGTCCTCTTACATGTCCTCTTAACATGTCCTCTTACATGTCCTCTTACATGTCCTCTTAACATGTCCTCTTACATGTCCTCTTAACATGTCCTCTTACATGTCCTCTTACATGTCCTCTTACATGTCCTCTTAACATGTCCTCTTACATGTCCTCTTAACATGTCCTCTTACATGTCCTCTTAACATGTCCTCTTACATGTCCTCTTAAAATGTCCTCTTACATGTCCTCTTAACATGTCCTCTTAACATGTCCTCTTACATGTCCTCTTACATGTCCTCTTAACACGTCCTCTTACATGTCCTCTTAACATGTCCTCTTACATGTCCTCTTAACATGTCCTCTTACATGTCCTCTTAACATGTCCTCTTAACATGTCCTCTTAACATGTCCTCTTAACATGTCCTCTTACATGTCCTCTTAACATGTCATCTTACATGTCCTCTTAACATGTCATCTTAACATGTCATCTTAACATGTCATCTTAACATGTCCTCTTAACATGTCATCTTAACATGTCATCTTAACATGTCATCTTAACATGTCATCTTACATGTCCTCTTAACATGTCATCTTACATGTCCTCTTAACATGTCATCTTACATGTCTTACATGTCCTATTAACATGTCCTCTTACATGTCCTATTAACATGTCCTCTTACATGTCCTCTTACATGTCCTATTAACATGTCCTCTTAACATGTCCTCTTAACATGTCCTCTTACATGTCCTCTTAACATGTCCTCTTACATGTCCTCTTAACATGTCCTCTTAACATGTCCTCTTACATGTCCTCTTACATGTCCTCTTAACATGTCCTCTTACATGTCCTCTTAACATGTCCTCTTACATGTCCTCTTACATGTCCTCTTACATGTCCTCTTAACATGTCCTCTTACATGTCCTCTTAACATGTCCTCTTACATGTCCTCTTACATGTCCTCTTAACATGTCCTCTTAACATGTCCTCTTAACATGTCCTCTTAACATGTCCTCTTAACATGTCATCTTAACATGTCATCTTACATGTCCTCTTAACATTTCATCTTAACATGTCATCTTACATGTCCTCTTAACATGTCATCTTACATGTCCTCTTAACATGTCCTCTTAACATGTCCTCTTACATGTCCTCTTACATGTCCTCTTACATGTCCTCTTAACATGTCCTCTTACATGTCCTCTTAACATGTCCTCTTACATGTCCTCTTAACATGTCCTCTTAACATGTCCTCTTAACATGTCCTCTTAACATGTCATCTTAACATGTCATCTTACATGTCCTCTTAACATGTCATCTTACATGTCCTCTTAACATGTCCTCTTACATGTCCTCTTAACATGTCCTCTTACATGTCCTCTTAACATGTCCTCTTAACATGTCCTCTTAACATGTCCTCTTAACATGTCATCTTACATGTCCTCTTAACATGTCCTCTTAACATGTCCTCTTACATGTCCTCTTAACATGTCCTCTTAACATGTCCTCTTACATGTCCTCTTAACATGTCCTCTTAACATGTCCTCTTACATGTCCTCTTAACATGTCATCTTACATGTCCTCTTAACATGTCATCTTAACATGTCATCTTAACATGTCATCTTAACATGTCCTCTTAACATGTCATCTTAACATGTCATCTTAACATGTCATCTTAACATGTCATCTTACATGTCCTCTTAACATGTCATCTTACATGTCCTCTTAACATGTCATCTTACATGTCTTACATGTCCTATTAACATGTCCTCTTACATGTCCTATTAACATGTCCTCTTACATGTCCTCTTACATGTCCTATTAACATGTCCTCTTACATGTCCTCTTAACATGTCCTCTTACATGTCCTCTTAACATGTCCTCTTACATGTCATCTTAACATGTCCTCTTAACATGTCCTCTTAACATGTCCTCTTACATGTCCTCTTAACATGTCCTCTTAACATGTCATCTTACATGTCCTCTTAACATGTCATCTTAACAAGTCATCTTACATGTCCTCTTAACATGTCCTCTTAACATGTCATCTTAACAAGTCATCTTACATGTCCTCTTAACATGTCCTCTTAACATGTCATCTTAACAAGTCATCTTACATGTCCTCTTAACATGTCATACTACATGTCATTTTACATGTCCTCTTAACATGTCATCTTACATGTCATTTTACATGTCCTCTTAACATGTCATCTTACATGTCCTCCTTACATGTCATCCTACATGTCATCTTAACATGTAATCCTACATGTCCTCTTAACAAGTCATCTTACATATCATCTTACATGTCATCTTACATGTCATCTTACATGTCATCTTACATATCTTACATGTCATCTTACATGTCATCTCAGCATCCCACCTCCATTTAAACTTTTAGGGAATAAATTTTTCATACTTTTTTGAAGAATCTTAAGATTTGACTCAGTGAACAAGTTTATTGGTGACTATATTTGAGGGGGGGGGAGGCAAGGAGAGTGGGAGTGAGGGATATGAAGGAAAAGAAAGAAAGAGGAAAACTGGGAGGGACGTAGGAAGGAGAAAGATGTAACAGAATTATAGGAAATGAATAAATAATTAAAAAGTCACAACCTCGTGTCTGGAACAATTCACCAGAAACTTGGGGTTAAGAAAGGACACTGAGACGTTGCGGTCCCTCCTGAACCATTGTCAAGACACAACTGGGACGAGAAGTGTAGAGAAGGAGTGAAGGTAATGCAGCAATGAGCGGGAGAAGAAATGAATAGTGGTTGAAGTAGTAGTTGTAGTAGTAGCAGCAGTAGTAGTAGTAGTAGTAGCAGCAGTAGTAGTAGTAGTAGTAGTAGTAGTAGTAGTAGTAGCAGCAGTAGTAGAGTAGTGAGTTAGTAGTAGAGTAGTAGTAGTAGTAGTAGATGAGAGTAGTAGGTAGTAGCAGCAGTAGGTAGAGTAGTAGAGAGTAGTAGCGCAGTAGTAGAGTAGTAGTAGTGTAGTAGTAGTAGTGAGCAGCAGAGTAGTAGCAGCAGTGTAGAGTAGTAGTGAGGTAGAGTAGCAGCAGTAGTAGAGCAGGCAGAGTAGTAGTGCAGAGGTAGTAGTAGGTAGTGTAGTAGCAGAGTATGTAGAGCAGCAGTAGTAGTAGTAGTAGTGAGCAGCAGCAGTAGTAGTAGTAGTAGTAGTAGTAGTAGTAGCAGCAGTAGTGTAGCAGATAGTAGTCAGTAGTGTGCAAGTAGTAGTAGTAGTAGAGTAGTGAGTAGCAGTAGTAGTAGCAGCAGTAGTAGTAGTAGTAGTAGTAGCAGCAGTGAGTAGTAGCAGCAGTAGTAGTAGTAGTAGTAGTAGTAGTAGAGTAGTAGTAGTAGTGTAGTAGTAGCAGCAGTAGTAGTATAGAGGCAGCAGCAGCAGTAGTAGTAGTAGTAGTGAGTAGTAGCAGCAGTAGTAGTAGCAGCAGTAGTCAGAGCAGTAGAGTAGTAGCTAGAGTAGCAGTAGAGTCAGTAGCAGTAGTGAGCAGCAGCAGTAGTAGTAGTAGTAGCAGCAGTGTAGTAGCAGCAGTAGTAGAGTAGCAGCAGTAGTAGTAGCAGCAGAGCAGTAGTTGCAGCAGCAGTAGAGCAGCAGCAGTGTAGCAGCAGAAGTCAGCAGCAGTAGCAGTGCAGTAGCAGCAGCAGCAGCTAGTAGTAGTAGCAGCAGCAGCAGTAGTAGCAGAGAGTAGCAGCAGCAGAGTAGCAGCAGTAGTAGTAGAGAGTAGTGCAGCAGTAGAGCAGCAGCAGCAGCAGCGTAGCAGTGCAGCAGAGCAGCAGTAGCAGTAGCAGCAGAGAGAGCAGCAGCAGTAGTGGAGCAGCTAGTATGGTAGCAGTAGTAGTAGTAGTAGTAGCAGCAGAGAGAGCAGCAGTAGAGCAGAGCTAGTAGCAGCAGCAGAGCAGCAGCAAGCTAGCAGTATAGTAGAGCAGTAGTAGAGTAGAGTAGTAGAGTAGTGAGAGCAGTGCAGAGTAGTAGCAGCAGCAGTAGTAGACAATTAGCAGGACATAGTGACCAGCCTGCCAGACTAGTAGAGCAGCGTGCCAGCAGCAGTGAGCAGCTAGTAGTGACTAGTAGACCACTGCTGGAGCAGACTAGTAGTACACTAGTGCAGCTAGTGACACCAGCAGCACAGACTAGTGCCACTTGGTAGGACTAGTGACCCACCTGGCAGGACTAGTGACCCACTCTGGCCAGGACTAGTGACCCACTCTGGCCAGGACTAGTGACCCACTCTGCCAGGACTAGTGACCCACTCTGGCCAGGACTAGTGACCCACTCTGGCCAGGACTAGTGACCCACTCTGGCCAGGACTAGTGACCCACTCTGGCCAGGACTAGTGACCCACTCTGGCCAGGACTAGTGACCCACTCTGGCCAGGACTAGTGACCCACTCTGGCCAGGACTAGTGACCCACTCTGGCCAGGACTAGTGACCCACTCTGGCCAGGACTAGTGACCCACTCTGGCCAGGACTAGTGACCCACTCTGGCCAGGACTAGTGACCCACTCTGGCCAGGACTAGTGACCCACTCTGGCCAGGACTAGTGACCCACTTGGCCAGGACTAGTGACCCACTCTGGCCAGGACTAGTGACCCACTCTGGCCAGGACTAGTGACCCACTCTGGCCAGGACTAGTGACCCACTCTGGCCAGGACTAGTGACCCACTCTGGCCAGGACTAGTGACCCACTCTGGCCAGGACTAGTGACCCACTCTGGCCAGGACTAGTGACCCACTCTGGCCAGGACTAGTGACCCACTCTGGCCAGGACTAGTGACCCACTCTGGCCAGGACTAGTGACCCACTCTGGCCAGGACTAGTGACCCACTCTGGCCAGGACTAGTGACCCACTCTGGCCAGGACTAGTGACCCACTCTGGCCAGGACTAGTGACCCACTCTGGCCAGGACTAGTGACCCACTCTGGCCAGGACTAGTGACCCACTCTGGCCAGGACTGGTGACCCACTCTGGCCAGGACTAGTGACCCACTCTGGCCAGGACTAGTGACCCACTCTGGCCAGGACTGGTGACCCACTCAGGCCAGGACTAGTGACCCACTCTGGCCAGGACTGGTGACCCACTCTGGCCAGGACTAGTGACCCACTCTGGCCAGGACTAGTGACCCACTCTGGCCAGGACTGGTGACCCACTCTGGCCAGGACTAGTGACCCACTCTGGCTAGGACTGGTGACCCACTCTGGCCAGGACTAGTGACCCACTCTGGCCAGGACTGGTGACCCACTCTGGCCAGGACTAGTGACCCACTCTGGCCAGGACTGGTGACCCACTCTGGCCAGGACTAGTGACCCACTCTGGCCAGGACTAGTGACCCACTCTGGCCAGGACTGGTGACCCACTCTGGCCAGGACTAGTGACCCACTCTGGCCAGGACTGGTGACCCACTCTGGCCAGGACTAGTGACCCACTCTGGCCAGGACTGGTGACCCACTCTGGCCAGGACTAGTGACCCACTCTGGCCAGGACTAGTGACCCACTCTGGCCAGGACTGGTGACCCACTCTGGGAAGGACTAGTGACCCACTCTGGCCAGGACTAGTGACCCACTCTGGCCAGGACTAGTGACCCACTCTGGCCAGGACTAGTGACCCACTCTGGCCAGGACTAGTGACCCACTCTGGCCAGGACTAGTGACCCACTCTGGCCAGGACTAGTGACCCACTCTGGCCAGGACTAGTGACCGACTCTGGGAAGGACTAGTGACAAAGTAAATTGCATTTCAGGGCAGTGGAGGATAAAGTAATTGAACACTGCAACACCTGTCTCTAGGAGGGTGGAAACACTGCAACACCTGTTTCTAGGAGTGTGGAAACACTGCAACACCTGTCTCTAGGAGGGTGGAAACACTTCAACAACTGTCTCTAGGAGGGTGGAAACACTTCAACACCTGTCTTTAGGAGGGTGGAAACACTGCAACACCTGTCTTTAGGAGGGTGGAAACACTGCAACACCTGTCTCTAGGAGGGTGGAAACACTGCAACACCTGTCTCTAGGAGGGTGGAAACACTGCAACACCTGTCTCTAGGAGGGTGGAAACACTGCAACACCTGTCTCTAGGAGGGTGGAAACACTGCAACACCTGTCTCTAGGAGGGTGGAAACACTGCAACACCTGTCTCTAGGAGGGTGGAAACACTGTAGGAGGCAGTGAGTAGAGAGGAACAAGTGAGAGACTGGAGGATGGTGGGCGGCAGTAAGGAGGGAAGGAGGAAGGAAAAGATGCTAGGGGAGAAGAAATGAACGCTCAAACTCTTGATAAATACGGTGTGTACACTTAGACCATTGATGCACACGGTGTGTACACTCATACCATTGATACACACGGTGTGTACACACAAACTCTTGATATATATGGTGTGTACACTCAGACCATTGATACACACGGTATGTACACTAAGACTCTTGATATACATGGTGTGTACACTCAGACCCTTGATACACACGGTGTGCACATTACACACGGTGTTGTACAATTAAACCCTTGAAACACAGTTCGTACACTCAGATCTCTGATGCACACAATGTGTCTCTCAGACCTCTAACCCACACAGTTCATACACCCAAACATGCTGTACACAGGGTGTTAACGCTCCCTTTACAGGAGAAATATTATATCCCCAAAGGTTCTGAGCAAGGTGTTCTAATAGGCTCTCAGCACTGAAACCCAGTGATCAAGTCAGACATATCAAATGTTTCAAGAGTCGCTTGCCAAGGGTTCGAATATATTCCGTTCACTGGGCTGTATCAAAGGTAATGTGTCTGAAGTTTTAATAACTCGCAACCTGTCAGTGGCTTCACGTATGTGCAAACACACGTGTGTGAACCCGAGTGCACACTTGTCTTATTCACCAGCTTGATGGTATCAGCGAGATGATACCTGTGTGACACGGCAGCATCATGGTATCGTGGTACAAGGCAAACCTGTTGCAACTACTTTGCTAAAGACTTACTGTACTCTACTTCCGCTCCTCTTTTGGTTTAATTATTTTTTTTACCAACAACTGACCAGTTTATATATATAAGGACGATCCAGGTCTCTGAAGGTTACCTGCAAGATAGGTATTGGAAGGAAGGCTGGTATATTTCACAAGTATCCCACAATACCAAGGCTGGTATATTTCACAAGTATATATATATATATATATATATATATATATATATATATATATATATATATATATAAGAGAGAGAGAGAGAGAGAGAGAGAGAGAGACTGGATCAAGTAGAATGACTTGGAGAGCGAAATCTGTAGGGAAGGAAGCGGGTAGGGTCGTCCTAGAAAGGTTGGAGGAAGGGAAGGAGCAGGCAGGGCTGATTCAGCAGAGCAGGAGCGGTGATAGGAGTGAATGAGACGAAGGTTTGGGACATGACGATCGTTGAGTGACAGTACATTTGGAAGATCAGGAAACCAGCCACTGATTTATTTGGGACTTGAGTCCTGGAAATGGGAAGACAATGCCTGCACTTTGGGCTGAGAGTGACAGCTGGGAGGACTTTCAGCTGTCGATCTGAGCTCCTCTGAAAGCAGTGATTATGATGAGTGTGGTGAAGTGTTGAATGATGATGAAGTATTTTTTGGGATTTTCTTTTTTGTCACCTGCTGTGGAGACGACCGACTTGTTGAAAAAAATATATATATATATATATATATTTTTTTTTTTTCAACAAGTCGGCCGTCTCCACCGAGGCAGGGTGACCAAAAAGAAAGAAAATCCCCAAAAGAAAATACTTTCATCATCATTCAACACTTTCACCACACTCATACATAATCACTGTCTTTGCAGAGGAGCTCAGATACGACAGCTGAGAAAAGTCCCTCCCAGCTGTCACTATCTCAGACCCTCCTTTAAAGTGCAGGCATTGTACTTCCCATTTCCAGGACTCAAGTCCAATTAAATCAATTAACTGGTTTCCTGAATCCTTCACAAAATGTTACCCTGCTCACACTCCAACAGATCGTCATGTCCCAAAACCATTCGTCTCCATTCACTCCTATCTAACACGCTCACACATGCTTGCTGGAAGTCCAAGCCCCGCCCACAAAACCTCCTTACCCCTTCCCTCCAACCTTTCTAGGACGACCCCTACCCCGCCTTCCTTCCCCTACAGATTTATACGCTCTCCAAGTCATTCTACTTTGATCCATTCTCTCTAAATGACCAAACCACCTCAACAACCCCTCTTCAGCCCTCTGACAAATACTTTTAGTAACTCCACACCTTCTCCTAATTTCTACATTCCGAATTTTCTGCATAATATTTACACCACACATTGCCCTTAGACAGGACATCTCCACTGCCTCCAGCCTCCTCCCGCTGCAGCATTTGCAACCCATGCTTCACACCCATATAAGAGTGTTGGTACCACTACACTTTCGTACATTCCCTTCTTTGCCTCCATGGATAATGTTTTTTGTCTCCACAGATATATATATATATATATATATATATATATATATATATATATATATATATATATATATATATATATATATATACTTGATGCATGGTAGATATCAACCACCCAGGAGATACTACCTTCCTGCCAAGTGAGTGTAAAACAGAAGCCTGTATTTGTTTTACACGATGGCAGGATTGCTGGTGTCTTTTATCTGACTCATAAACACACAAGATAACAGGTATATCTTGCTACCTTTACTTACGCTTAGCTCACTCTACACATGCATGTACACGTTTATGTATACACACTTGCATGTACACGTTTATGTATACACACTTGTGTGAGTTTTCTTTCATTTTTTCTTAATAGTTCTTGTTCTTATTATTTTCCTTTCATATCCATAGGGAAGTGGAATAAGAATCTTTCCTCTGTAAGCCATGCGTGTTGTAAGTCAAGTAAAATGCCGGGAGCAATGGGCTAGTAACCCCTTTTCCCGTACAGCTTACTGGATGTTTGAATGTGTGTGGATGTAGTGCGGATGACAAGAAAGAAATGATTGTGGATGTTATGAATGAAAAGAAGCTGGATGTCCTGGCTTTAAGTGAAACAAAGCTGAGGGGGTAGGAGAGTTTCAGTGGGGAGAAATAAATGGGATTAAGTCAAGGGTTTCTAATAGAGTTAGAGCTAAGGATAGAGTAGCAATAATGTTGAAGGATCAGTTATGTCAAATTCAAGGATTATGTGGAGTAAAATAAGGGTTGGATGTGGAAAGTGGGTTATAGTAAGTGTTTATGCACCTGGAGAAAAGAGAAGCGTAGAAGAGAGAGAGAGAGAGAGAGAGAGAGAGAGAGAGAGAGAGAGAGAGAGAGAGAGAGAGAGAGAGAGAGAGAGATTTTGGAAGATCCTGACTAAGTGCTTAGCGAGTTTTGAACCAAGTGAGAGAGTACTTGAGGTGGGGGACCTAAATGCTAAAGTGGGTAAAACTGTTGTGGTGGGAGTAATAGGTAAGTTTGGGGTGCCAGGGATAAATGAAAATGGGGAGTCTTTAAATGATCTATGTGTAGAAAGATGTTTGGTTATAGTTGAATAAGTTTACTGAGTATACCAGGTTAAGTGTGTGGTAGGGTTATAGTGAAGGGTAGCGGGTGGGGGAACTGAAAGGGGGAGAGGGTTAGGCAAGAGGTTCGGGGGAAGCAGGTCGGGGGAGAGGGTCGGGGGGAGCGGGGGGGATGTGGAATCTTCGGGTTACTCCTTATGGCAGACATAATTATTTATTTACTTTTTTACTGTTTTTGTTTATTTGAAGCTCCAAACCCGTGTGTCACTCAGCAGAATGAGCGCTGCAGGCTTTATCCTCCGTCCGCTAATCGCGATACACATGCGCTATCTGTCTCTACAGATTGCTCTTCTAAATGAAAGAGTCAGGATATCGTGAGTGCACTGCCAACCTGCCATCGTGAGTGCACTGCCAACCTGCCATCGTGAGTGCACTGCCAACCTGCCATCGTGAGTGCACTGCCAACCTACCGTCGTGAGTGCACTGCCAACCTACCGTCGTGAGTGCACTGCCAACCTACCGTCGTGAGTGCACTGCCAACCTACCGTCGTGAGTGCACTGCCAACCTACCGTCGTGAGTGCACTGCCAACCTACCGTCGTGAGTGCACTGCCAACCTACCGTCGTGAGTGCACTGCCAACCTACCGTCGTGAGTGCACTGCCAACCTACCGTCGTGAGTGCACTGCCAACCTACCGTCGTGAGTGCACTGCCAACCTACCGTCGTGAGTGCACTGCCAACCTACCGTCGTGAGTGCACTGCCAACCTACCGTCGTGAGTGCACTGCCAACCTACCGTCGTGAGTGCACTGCCAACCTACCGTCGTGAGTGCACTGCCAACCTACCGTCGTGTGGGGCGTATATTGATTGTGAGCGGCATCGCTGTCCGACGTATTTACAGCTTCTTCTCACCAGATATGACAGAAGAGTTTACCATAAGTAAAATTCTCGTTTTCGTCTTCCACTTTAAACAAGATCGAAATAAGACGATTGCAAAAAAAAAAAAAAAAAAGGTACGGGTGGGGATTGAACTCGCGGCAAGTGCGTCATAAAACTCCAGGCCAGCGCGTAAGCCACTGGGCCAACTGGCTACGATAAGATTCACCCAATTACGTATATTTATACACCAGACAGAGGTTAGCACAGGACCAATGCTAACCTCCCTTTGGTGTATAAATATACCTAGCTGGATGAATCTTATTGCAGCCAGCTGGCCCAGTGGCTTACATACTGACCTGGAGTTTTGCGACCCACTTGCCGCGAGTTCAATCCCCACCCGTACAGTGGTGTATACAAGATACATTTCACCTCGACATATATAACTCCTGACCACCTCAAACATTCGTTTATTTACTCGCCGTTGACAGGCACTGTCTCCAGGCTGTCTTGTTTTCTCTTCAGTGCCAGATCAATCATCCTCCGGGAGACGAATCTCTCTCTAGATGATGCAAGATAGGTATTGGAAGGAAGGCTGGTATATTTCACAAGTATCCCACAATACCAAGACTGGAATATTTCACAAGTATCCCACAATACCAAGGCTGGAATATTTCACAAATATCCCACAATACCAAGGCTGGAATCATTCACAAGTATCCCACAATACCAAGGCTGGAATATTTCACAAGTATCCCACAATACCAAGGCTGGAATATTTCACAAGTATCCCACAATACCAAGGCTGGAATATTTCACAAGTATCCCACAATACCAAGGCTGGAATATTTCACAAGTATCCCACAATACCAAGGCTGGAATATTTCACAAGTATCCCACAATACCAAGGCTGGAATATTTCACAAGTATCCCACAATACCAAGGCTGGAATCATTCACAAGTTCAAGGTGTTTTCCATATCCACATACCAAGGCTGGAATATTTCACAAGTATCCCACAATACCAAGGCTGGAATATTTCACAAGTATCCCACAATACCAAGGCTGGAATATTCACAAGTATCCCACAATACCAAGGCTGGAATATTTCACAAGTATCCCACAATACCAAGGCTGGAATCATTTCACAAGTATCCCACAATACCAAGGCTGGAATATTTCACAAGTATCCCACAATACCAAGGCTGGAATATTTCACAAGTATCCCACAATACCAAGGCTGGAATATTTCACAAGTATCCCACAATACCAAGGCTGGAATATTTCACAAGTATCCCACAATACCAAGGCTGGAATATTTCACAAGTATCCCACAATACCAAGGCTGGAATATTTCACAAGTATCCCACAATACCAAGGCTGGAATCATTTCACAAGTATCCCATCAAGCTAATTTTCACATCACAATAAGGCTGGAATCATTCACAAGTATCCCACAATACCAAGGCTGGAATATTTCACAAGTATCCCAACTAGATACATACCAAGGCTGGAATATTTCCATATCCCACAATACCAAGGCTGGAATATTTCACAAGTATCCCACAATACCAAGGCTGGAATATTTCACAAGTATCCCACAATACCAAGGCTGGAATATTTCACAAGTATCCCACAATACCAAGGCTGGAATCATTCACAAGTATCCCACAATACCAAGGCTGGAATATTTCACAAGTATCCCACAATACCAAGGCTGGAATATTTCACAAGTATCCCACAATACCAAGGCTGGAATATTTCACAAGTATCCCACAATACCAAGGCTGGAATATTTCACAAGTATCCCACAATACCAAGGCTGGAATATTTCAAAGTATCCACAATCAAGGCTGGAATATTTCACAAGTATCCCACAATACCAAGGCTGGAATATTTCACAAGTATCCCACAATACCAAGGCTGGAATATTTCACAAGTATCCCACAATACCAAGGCTGGAATATTTCACAAGTATCCCACAATACCAAGGCTGGAATATTTCACAAGTATCCCACAATACCAAGGCTGGAATATTCTTCCTACAAGTATCTTCACAATACCAAGCTGGAATATTTCACAAGTATCCCACAATACCAAGGCTGGAATATTTCACAAGTATCCCACAATACCAAGGCTGGAATATTTCACAAGTATCCCACAATACCAAGGCTGGAATATTTCACAAGTATCCATACCAAGCTGAATATTTCACAATATCCCCAAGGCTGGAATATTCACAAGATCCACAATACCAAGGTGAATTTCACAATATCCCACAATACCAAGGCTGGAATCATTCACAAGTATCCCAAATCCAAGGCTGAATATTTCACAACGTATAGTTCCACAATACCAAGGCTGAATATTTCACAAGTATCCCACAATACCAAGGTCTGAATATTTCACAAGTATCCCACAATACCAAGGCTGGAAATTTCACAAGTAAATCCTAAATATCAAGGCTGGAATATTTCACGAAGTATCCCAATCAAGAATCAAGTATCAATCAGGCAATGAAGCTGAAACAAATCACAACTAGCCTAAATTTAAGGTAAAAAAAAATCATTAGGCAACGTTTTGGTTTATCCTACTCTTATTTCAAATCGTGATTTCAGGTCTCAGACGGACCGAAACGTAGTCTTAAGTCTGATGCTCAGACTATAAGTTTCTTCCAAAAATTACTGAAAAGTCACAATAAAACTCTAAATATACAATAATATTTATCTGTAGGGGTCATGTATACCGCCTAGTATATGGGATACCATATATATGGCTGGTCTGAAAAGGAATGGCTAGAACGGCTCAAGAATAAAATGGATCAAGAATGGAAAAAAAAAGTTAAATGAGCTTTGCAATAATATGTTAGAGAAGCTGTCTGCAGAGAGCAAGGAATGACCAGCTGTAGCTGCTGAGGATGTGCTGAAGCAGGATATAATGAAGTTCGAAAGGAGCAAGGTGACTGAAATGGGAACATCAGTAGGCAGTGATGGGACTGAAGGAGGGGATGGAGCTAAGAAGTCCCTTGCAGAAGTAATATCAGGCCATCAGGGTGTTCAGGAAATAAGGGAAACAACAAAGGAGATTCTTAAATCAGATCCAGAGATATGGAGGGAAAAGAAAAGGGAAGAAGAGAGGAAGAGGTCAATAATTATTCCTGGGCTTCAAGAAGCTGAAGGGAAGACCTATGACGAAAGAAAGCATTGGGAGGAAACAGAGATTAAGATCATTCCAATAAAAGGAGAGAAGGACATGTCTCAGGAAGAAAATTTTCACAGACTTGGGGTATTCGAGGGAAAAAATCGATCAATCAAATTGACATTCAAGACAGAAGTAGCAAGGAACAGGATACTACAACAAAAGCCACTGCTAAAGGACTCTTAAGAATGTCAACAAGTGTACCTCAATCGAGACAGAACACGGAAAGTAAGAGAACAACTGAGAGTGAGAATAAGACGAAACCAGTGGAAGGAAAGAGAGACAGGACAGGCAACGAAAGACAGGAAAGCTCAGCCTCCAGGGAAACATCAAACACAAATAATTACAGAAACCCCTCAGCCCCTGTCACCCCATATCAACAAGACACAATAACAAGAAACAAACCACACTTCATAGCCCCCACCCCCCAAGCACAAATTTCACAATCACAGAAGCCTCCCATAATACTCCGCCATGCCTCCCATATCCCCAGCATGCACCATCCTCTTCCACCTCCCAAAATACAGTAATGGAAAGGAAGCTAAATGTATGGTACACCAATGCAGATGTAATAACAAATAAGAATGAAGAGTGGCAAGAACGAATCATTGATGAATCCCTTGACATCACAGCAATAACAGAGACAAAACTTACAGGGATGATAACAGATGCAATCTTTCCACCTGGATATCAGATCCTGAGGAAAGACAGAGAGAACAGAGGAGGGAGAGGAGTGGCAAAGCTCATCAAAAACCAGTGGAGTTTTGAGAAAATTGGAGGAATGGACAGAGGGAAAACAGACGACTTCATTGTGGGAACACGTCAGACTGGGGGTCCAAAGATGATGATAACAGTGATGTATAACCCACCACTGAACAGCAGGAGAACAAGACAAGAGTATGATGAGCGCAATAGAGCAATAGTGGATACACTAGCTGAAGTGGCCAGGAGGGCACATATGGGTAGCACAAAATTACTCATAATGGGGGTTTTCAATCATAAACATGAAGGGCTCAGATGTTGGAGACTGTATTGGAGAACTTCATGCACCAACATGATAGGGATACAACCAGAGAGAAAGGAGAGGATGTTGCAGCAAGGCTGGATCTTATATTCACCTTGAATAGTTCAGACACGGGATATCACACATGAAAGACCCCTTGGCGCTAGTGATCACGATGTCTTGAGTGTTGAATACCTTGCAGAGTTAACAATGGAGAATGCAACAGCACTAGAAGGACGAGAGAAGCCAAACTTCAAGAAAGGGGACTACATAGACATGAGAAGTTTCCTGCATGAAATGCAGTGGGAAAGAGAACTAGAGGGAAAGACAGTAAATGAAATGATGGAACCAGTGACCACTAAGTGCAGGGAGGCAGAGGAGAAGTTCATACTAAAGGATAACAGAAAAAATGGTAAGACCAGAGTGAGCCCATGGTTTAACTGGAGGTGTAAAGAGGCCAAAGCCAAGTGTGTTAGAGCATGGAAAAGGTATAGAAGTCAAAGGACTCAAGAAAACAAGGAGTTGAGCAGAAGAACCAGAAATTAATATGCTGGGATAAGGAAAGAGGCCCAGAGGCAATACGAGAACGACATAGCATCAAAAGGCAAATCTGAACCAAAGTTGTTATACAGTCACATTAGGAGAAAAACAACAGTCAAGGACCAGGTAATCAGGCTGAGGAAAGAAGGAGGGGAACTCACAAAGAGTGACCAGGAAGTATGTGATAAACTTAACACAAGATTTAGAGAAGTATTTACGGTAGAGACAGGGATGTTTCCAGCAAACCGTGGAGGTAGGGTGCACCAGCAGGTGCTGGACACAATACACATAACCAAGAAGGAGGTGAAGAAACTGCTAGGTGAACTAGATACCTCCTATGAGGTGGGCCCAGAGAACATATCTCCACGTACACCGTGTACGTCAGGCCTATAATGGAGTATGCAGCACCAGTATGGAACCCTCACTTAGTCAAACATGTCAAGAAATTGGTGAAAGTGCAAAAGTTTGCAAAAAGATTAGTCCCGGAACTGAAGGGTATGTCTTACGAGGAGAGATTAAGGGAACTCAACCTGATGACAATAGAGGATAGGAGGAATAGGGAAGACATGATAACGACGTATAAAATACTGAGAGGAATTGACAAGATGGACAGGGGTCGAATGTTTCAGAGATGGGAAACAGGAACAAGGGGCCACAATTGGAAGCTGAAAACCCAGATGAGTCATAGGGATGTTAGGAAGTATTTTTTTTAGCCTTAAAGTTGTCAGGAAGTGGAATAATCTAGGGAGTGAAGAAGTGGAGGCAAATTCCATACATAGCTTTAAGAAGAGGTATGATAAAGCTCACAGAGCAGGGAGGGAGTGACTTAGTATCGACCAGTGAAGAGGTGGGGCCAGGAGGTATGACTCGACCCCTGCAACCACGTATAGGTGAGTACACGGACACACACACACACACACTAGAAAGCGACGTAGTGGAGGCAGGAACCATACATAGTTTTAAGACGAGGTTTGATAAAGCTCATGGAGCAGGGAGAGAGAGGACCTAGTAACAATCAGTGAAGAGGCGGGGCCAGGAGCTATGAATCGACCCCTGCAACCACAAATAGGTGAGTACACACACACACAAAGAAGTCTGCGAGGTGTTGAACTATTAAAGAGGTTTTCTCAGTAAAAATCGTTGTACACAACAGGTACTGGACACCATGTACACAGCAGGTACTGGATACCATGTACACAACAGGTACTGGATACCGTACACAAAACAGGTACTAGACGTCATACCTTCAACAGTTGCTAGATACCGTACACATGAAAGGCAAGTTAACCTGAGAAAGTATCGTGAGGGTTCCTGTGAGAAGAAGCAGAAACACTGACCCTCACTCTGAGATCCACAACAAACAATGGATACCAGATATTTGCCAGAGATCTACGAGACAATGTAGTGCCGATATTTAGAAAAGAAGAGAGGAAACATTGAAGTAGAGAGCAGTATGTCTAGCATGTA
Organism: Cherax destructor; assembly: GCA_009830355.1. Taxonomy (NCBI): domain Eukaryota; kingdom Metazoa; phylum Arthropoda; class Malacostraca; order Decapoda; family Parastacidae; genus Cherax; species Cherax destructor. The sequence continues at coordinate 68,379 of WNWK01003172.1, forward strand.
TACTATGCCAGGTAATGGAGGAGATGACCAGGAGGAAAGTGGTAGAGCATCTTTAGAGAACTAATTTGTTAAATAATAACCAGCAAGAGTTTCGAGATGGTAAATCTTGTACCTGCTGAAGCTGTACAACAAGCTTGACAATGTAGTTTGTAAGATACCGTTGCAGACAAATTAAAATTCAGGCAGAAATAACAGGGTATGTACTGCGTTGTGTCTAAGGCTACGTCAGGGGTACAATACAAAGAGTGATGCTGTCTAAGAAGAAATGTCATAAAGAAGAAGAAGAACAAGTAGGGACTCACAAAGATTAGTATTAAGACCAGAAGGAATTGTATCAGATGTATTATTCTTTGCTGATATGTAAAACTAACAAAGAAAATAAAAAAAAACAAGAAGAGGGCAAGAAAAAGCTTCAAATGTATTAGGTCAAACTGCAGGACTGGTCAGATTAGTGGTTACTTGAATTCAACGCCAGTAAATGCAAGGCTATGGAAATTGGGAAAGGAGCAAGAAGACCAGAAACTGAGTATAGGCTCCGGAGACAAACATTTCAAACCTCACTCAAGGAAAAAGACCTAGGGGTGAGCATAGCGCCAAGTATATCGCCAGAGGCTCACATCAATCGAATAAGCTCAGCATTCAGTTCTTTTGGCAAATCTAAGAGTAGCTTTCAGGAATCTCAACGATGTCATTTATATCTCTATATACAACATATTCAGGTTCATCTTGGAGTACGCAGCACCAGCATGGAACCCTCACCCAATGAAGGATGTTGAGAAACTGAAGAAACGGATTGAGTTACAAGGAAAGACTAAATAAACTGAACCTGACGACTCTAGAGGACAGTATACAAAATATTTAGACGAATTAATAGGGAATAGTAAACAGTGCTTGACTGAGAGGCAGGAAAGGGGTATAAGAGGGTACAGTTGGAAGTCAAAGACTCGGGTCATTGGGATATCAGGAAGTATTTTTTCACCGGTCTCAAGGTGGTCAACAAGTAAAATGACCTGAAAGGTGATGTGATAACAGGCTCCATACATAGTCTTAAGAGTAGGTATGATAGGGCCCATAAGGCTAGGAGGGGAGCGAATCTAGCCAGCATCAGGTTGAAAAGCAGGGTCAGCGTACACGGTGTGTGTGTACGGTAAGTACACACACACACACACACACACACACGGAGAACTGATGTCAACAACACCAGATGAGAACAAATATGAATCTCTGCTTGTTCAAAGTGAGGGAAGTAGTGAACAATGCTGAATGGTGTCCCAAAATATCAAATGTTAAAATTACTATGGAATTTTTTGGAGTAAGAACAAAGTATTTAAATATTAAGATAGAATATTAAAAGAACACCAGTATAGTGTCCAATTGTTTACACTGTTTACCTAAAAAAGTATATTAGTTTAAGATAGCTATCTTAGTTCAGAGGCTAGTTTGCAAATTGAAGGAATATTGCATGTTTGCCACCTGACTTCTTGAAGAGCATCTCTACTAGTTTAATTTTGTGGTACACTCAACACACCGTGTTGCAACACCTTGTATAACCGTATATGTTGCACACTCCCTTAATACATCCGAGTGTTGCAACACCTTGTATGACCGTATATGTTGCACACTCTCTTAATACATGCGAGTATTGCAACACCTTGTATGACCGTATATGTTGCACACTCAATACATGCGTGTGTTGCAACACCTTGGACTACCGCAAATGTTTCACTCTTCCTTCTCTTACGTGTGTTGCAAGTATTGCAAATCGAGTTACAGCAATAAAATGCTGTTCGTCAGTGGTCTCTACACCGAGTCAAATCCAATATCTGCAGTTTTTACGGAGAGAAAAATACCAATGTTTTGACAGCGGAGTCCGGGGAACAACCTGCTTAAATGTGATTATAAAATCAGGCGACAAGGAGGGGAGGGGAGGGGAGAGGAGAGGAGGGGAGAAAAGGGGACGGGAGGGGTGAAAGGTCTGTGTATCAAAGAGTAGTTCGTAGTACTGAGTTACTGACCGCCACAAATAACGTAGTGGATGTTTTGGTGGTTAAAACTGAAAACAAATCAGAATCTAACTTGTACGTAAACTACCAGATACAACTTACTAGCGCTTCAAAAACCAACTACTGGAAATTTCATACTGTCTCAAAAACCTATGAAACCCAGACCCAAGTGACCTTTTGTTTGGCGACTTTAACCCCCGACGCTGGTTAACTTGACCGCATGTTAGAGTATGTGGTTTGTGTCTGGAGGTCAAGGACGTTTTCCATGTTTGGATTACCACTCTGCCCAGTGGGTGCCTAAGAACCCAGCGTCTCTCTCGGCATAAAATGGTGAGGATATTTAACTTTTCGTCTACACTGACTGAAAGTTATGATAGATGACTTGGGGCGTTTTGTGGACATGGTTTGTGCCAAAAGAATAATAGATTTTAAATAGTTTTATTTTCGTTTTGCTTATGATTTATGTAATATGAGAGGGAGCTGATTACCACGATATCAAGTTGGTAATGATAGTGTCAAGTTGATAATGATAGTGTCAAGTTGATAATGATAGTGTCAAGTTGGTAATGATAGTGTCAAGTTGATAATGATAGTGTCAAGTTGATAATGATAGTGTCAAGTTGATAATGATAGTGTCAAGTTGATAATGATAGTGTCAAGTTGATAATGATAGTGTCAAGTTGATAATGATAGTGTCAAGTTGATAATGATAGTGTCAAGTTGATAATGATAGTGTCAAGTTGATAATGATAGTGTCAAGTTGATAATGATAGTGTCAAGTTGATAATGATAGTGTCAAGTTGATAATGATAGTGTCAAGTTGATAATGATAGTGTCAAGTTGATAATGATAGTGTCAAGTTGATAATGATAGTGTCAAGTTGGTAATGATAGTGTCAAGTTGATAATGATAGTGTCAAGTTGATAATGATAGTGTCAAGTTGATAATGATAGTGTCAAGTTGATAATGATAGTGTCAAGTTGATAATGATAGTGTCAAGTTGATAATGATAGTGTCAAGTTGGTAATGATAGTGTCAAGTTGATAATGATAGTGTCAAGTTGATAATGATAGTGTCAAGTTGATAATGATAGTGTCAAGTTGGTAATGATAGTGTCAAGTTGATAATGATAGTGTCAAGTTGGTAATGATAGTGTCAAGTTGATAATGATAGTGTCAAGTTGGTAATGATAGTGTCAAGTTGATAATGATAGTGTCAAGTTGATAATGATAGTGTCAAGTTGATAATGATAGTGTCAAGTTGATAATGATAGTGTCAAGTTGATAATGATAGTGTCAAGTTGATAATGATAGTGTCAAGTTGGTAATGATAGTGTCAAGTTGGTAATGATAGTGTCAAGTTGGTAATGATAGTGTCAAGTTGTTAATGTTAAAAACGGAATATGTTTAAAGTGCTGTATGACTGAAAGGTATTACTGCTTTATAAACAAAACCTATTTTTAGTTTAATATACCTAAAATAGAAGTCTGTGGCAAGAACTGCAAAATATTAGCTTTAAGCGAGCATAGTAGAAATGACCAGACTAGCAAATACCCTCAACCTTACATTTATCTGTGTGATAAATAGTTTTGGAAACGGACAAGTTGAAGAATTGAGACACTTATGCAACATACAGGAATCTTTATTGAGGAAACGTTTTCTCAATAAAGATACCCAAGTGTTGCATATGTGTCTCAATTCTTACATTCATCATCACTGAGGACCTGCACCGGGAGGTAATGTTGTCAAAGAGAGCAGTTTCAGACCACAACGCAATCGTGGTTCTGACCTGCATGTTCGCTGGCCAAGGTCAGAGAAACACGGTGGGTCATGGAGGGCAATTCTATAAATTCAGCAAAATAATAAGAACATCAACTGGGATCAAATCAATCATGACGAGATGACTAACTTGGATCAGAACCAGTTTCTCTGGAGGATGAGCTTCCTCACACTTCAAGTATTCTCCAGACACATATCTCTATTGTTAAGCAGCAGAAGATGCAACGAAGAGAGAGAGAGAGAGAGAGAGAGAGAGAGAGAGAGAGAGAGAGAGAGAGAGAGAGAGAGAGAGAGAGAGAGAGAGAGAGAGATGGGAGAATTACACAGAAATAAAACTGGCATCAGGTAGGGTGGGCTGCAAAACCCGGTGGTCCTTTGCCAAGGACTAACAAGGTTATTCACTTGATGAAATTATTCTACCTCTCAATCGGCAGGATGAGACCATCTGTACTAGCAGTCAGCAGGAAGTTGACCTCTTTGCCGAAGATTTTGCTGCCAAGGTGCAAATTCCCGATCTATTAAGGTAAAAAAATTCTTGCTAGCTGCAAGAACTTTGTTAGAGTTATCAGTGATGACAATAAGGCAAGATGAATTGTTTCTTCTCTTTTAATCCCTAGACTAAGAAAAGGCTCTGGACCACAGATGAGCTCAAGATTGCTGAGTAGATGTGCAGACCAACTAGCAGCACCTCTAACTCGCAACTATCAGCACTGCCTAGCACAGCATAAATGGCCTTCTCTGTGGACAGAGGCAAATGTAATCCCATTCACAAAAAGAAGAGAATAGCAGAAATAAGCAACTCAGACCAGTGTCACTCCTGTCAATCACTGGCAAGATCCATGAGACAAAACTCTCACTGCAGATGACAGCGTTTTTCGATTATCACCTTTGTGACTGTCAGTATGGCTTCAGAAAAGGTCACTCTGCTGCTGGTCTGCTGTTAAAGCTATTTACCAGTGACCTGGCACCAATCACTTGATGAATCCAAGGTCAGGTGTGAAGTAGCACTGAACATTGCTGGTGCTTTCGATTGAGTATGGTAACAGAGACTCTTAGCAAAACTGCAGTTATTAGGAGTCACTGGCTCTGCACTATGCCTCCTTAGTGATTCTAATCGTAGTTCTCAATAGAACTGTCAACAAGACACTGTATTGGCGCCAGTGTTCCACAGAGAAGTGTGCTTGGGCCATTGTTATGGAATGTCTACTTCAATGACCTTCAACTCATCCCAGAATCCCATGCATATGCAGACGACTGTTCTCTGACATTTACTTTTCCAAGAGAGGAAATGCCAGCTGCTCTGAGTTGCATCAATCACCAGCTTACAGCAATATCAGCCTGAGGTAAACGATGACAGTTACATTTTCTTCTGACAAAACACAAATGATGATGATCTCTGTGCATCATGATGGTCTCTGTGCATCATGATGGTCTCTATGCATCATGATGGTCTCTGTGCATCATGGTGGTCTCTATGCATCATTATGGTAATGCTGGGGCAGTGGTAAGAAAGAATGGGAGAGTGTTGGAACCCGGGGATTAGGATGATATTTTTGGGGTGAAATTTGATTCCAAATTGATTATTAAGAACCAAGTAGTAAACCTCGCAAACAAGACTGCCAAGAAGCTTACAGCACTGAGATCTATCTCGCATTTGTTCGACAGTAGAGGCTGCTAGACTCTTTACGATGCACAAGTGCGCTCACACCTTGAGTATGCTCCACTTTCTTGGATTGCCTGCACACTGTCTTATCTAAGACTTCTTGACAGAATAGAGAACAGAGCAAGACGACTCATCTCTCGTATCTGGTATTTCAGCAGATCCTTCAACACAGGAGGGATGTGGGTGACCTTACTGTTATGTACAAGGTCAACCCATTCTGACCAGGTCCAGATTCGTGTAACTCATGTTCAATAAGAATCGCATAAAACCACTACTATGTTCCTTTAATATTCTGTGAAGGTGGATCCAGGATACACATGTCATTCCACAGTAGTTGAAAGCCACTGATTTTCTCCACTTCATTAATCTGGCAGTAAGAGGATTGCAAAACTATGGACCCATAACCTTGACGTCACACATGAAACTATTGACATATATTTCATAACCCAGGACAGCATGGGTTTCGAGCAGTCCTTCCTGTCTTTCACAACACCTAGATCATTATGATATAGTCTTGGATGCACTGGAAGACAAGCTAAATGAAGATGACCTCTTCAATGACTACTAAAACCTTAGACAATTGCGACTGTGGGATAATAGTGCACAAAATATTTGCAAAAGGAATAAGTGGATCAGAGAGCAGATGAATAATTATCTTAACAAATAAAATTAAAAGATAAAGAGTGAAGAAAGCGAGGCAAGAGGCTGCCACGATGAAAAAGTGTTCCCCAAGGCACAGTTCTCGTCCAGTTTCTGTTTCGTATTCTTGTACCTGATGGAGACAAAGACAAACCATAGCGCAGTATCATACTTATCTGACGATAATAGTACTTTACTAGGTTCACATCCACTCGAAGACCTAAATGACTTTTTTATGAGAGTGCCACAGAACTTGGCAGATGCGTGCCTATCTGACATTACCCTGACGCCAAATGACTTCGAAAAGGCAATAAATGACATGCCCATGCACTCCGCTCCAGGCCCAGACTCATGGAACTCCGTCTTCACACCACAGTTGTTTGAGTTCCTCGCAGGGGTCACACCACAGTTGTTTGAGTTCCTCGCAGGGATCACACTACAGTTGTTGAAGTTCCTCGCAGGGATCACACTACAGTTGTTGAAGTTCCTCGCAGGGATCACATTACAGTGGACCTTCAAGTACATGTAAGCTAAGTCTTCAGTGTGCTTAAGAAACTAATATGATGCAAAATGAGGACAAATTTCAGTCGCTTTGCTATGGAAGAATTAAGGGAATAAAGACTGAATATGAGTAAAATCTGAATAATTTATTTGAGCAGAAGGTCCATGCAGAGACATGGGAGAGACTATGCCAGAGGATCTCACACTAAACGATCACAACAATTTTACTATTACAAACACTTGGAAAATAATAGGCTGAATAACTAGAACGTTTAAAAATAAAAGGTGTCTATTCAATGATGATGCTCTTTAAGTTACTCGTTCTCTCTAGGCTGGAATATTGCTGTATATTAACGCCCCTGCCAAGGCAGGAGAGACTGCAGAACTGGAAAGAAAAGCCCAGAGAACCTTCACTGCTCGTATAGATTCAGTCAAGCAACTGAACAACTGGGAATACTTGACGTCCATTGAAGTGTAATCCTTAGAAAATTGGCGAGAAAGGTACAACATAACCCGGAAACCTGGAAGGTCTAGTCCCAAACCTGCACACTGAAATCACTTCATATGAAAGCAAGAAATTTGGTAGAAAATGCAAAATACTTCCAGTGAAAATTAGATGAGCTTGAGTGCACAAAGAGAGAACTAAATAAGTGTAAGGGGACCGAGACTCGTTAATGCCCTTCCTTCTTGCATAGAAGAAATTAACAACAAATCTTTAGCTGTTTTCAAAAGAAAACTTGAAAAATTCGTAAAATCAGTTCCTCGTCAAACGGGCTGTGGCACATTGGATTGTGTGTGGCTGGCACCAACAGCCTAATCAATCAGACTAGTACCTATTTGGCCGAGTCTGGTAGTGGGGGGCGTTGACCCCATAACTCTTCTCAAGGTAAACAAGAATGATGCAAAACATTGATCAGCAGACGTGTTGGTTGCATCACTGGAAGTGTTGCAAAACCCACGATCACCGTAAGTGTCACAGCCACTTGCAACACTTGGGATCTAGCGGCTGCAACCAGCGGGAAATTGGCGACGTGCGAGGGAGTGAGAAGTAATTTACACCAAGGACGACAATATCTGATAAACCAGTAATTGGATATAAAGCCAATATTGCTGGTCTTATTTGGGCCTCCCAGGCGGAAGTTGTGTGTGTGTGTGTGTGTGTGTGTGTGTGTGTGTGTGTGTATAGTGTGTGTGTGTGTGTGTATAGTGTGTGTATAGTGTGTGTGTGTGTGTGTATAGTGTGTGTGTGTGTATAGTGTGTGTGTGTATATATATATAGTGTGTGTGTGTATAGTGTGTGTTTGTGTGTGTGTGTGTGTGTGTGTAGTGTGTGTGTGTGTGTGTGTTAGTTAGTTACCATTTTGTCCTAGGCACATGTCGATTAGACACTAGGCCTGTTGTATATATGTGTGTGTGTGTGTGTAAGGAAACACTTCGAAATGTTACGGCCACGCCGGGAATTGAACCCGGGCCCTCCGTGCGTGAAGCAAGAGCGCTAGCCACCATGCCATCGGGGCGTGTGTGTGTGTGTACTCACCTATTTGTGGTTGCAGGGGTCGAGTCATAGCTCCTGGCCCCGCCTCTTCACTGATTGCTACTAGGTCCTCTCTCTCCCTGCTCCATGAGCTTTATCAAACCTAGTCTTAAAACTATGTATGGTTCCTGCCTCCACTATGTCGCTTTCCAAGCTATTCCACTTCCTGACAACTCTATGACTGAAGAAATACTTCCTAACATCCCTTTGACTCATAGGAGTCTTCAACTTCCAATTGTGACCCCTTGTTTCTGTGTCCCCTCTCTGGAACATCTTGTCTCTGTCCACCTTATCTATTCCTCGCAGTATTTTATATGTCGTTATCATGTCTCCCCTAACCCTCCTGTCCTCTAGTGTCGTCAGGCCGATTTCCCTTAACCTTTCTTCGTAGGACAATCCCCTTAGCTCTGGGACTAGTCTTGTTGCAAACCTTTGCACTTTCTCTAATTTCTTGACGTGCTTGACCAGGTGTGTATAGTGTGTGTGTGTGTGTGTGTGTAGTGTGTGTGTGTGTATAGTGGGTGTGTGTGTATAGTGTGTGTGTGTGTATAGTGTGTGTGTGTATAGTGTGTGTGTGTGTATAGTGTGTGTGTGTATATATATATATATATATATATATATATATATATATATATATATATAGTGTGTGTGTGTATATATATATTTTGTGTGTGTTTGTGTGTGTGTGTGTGTGTGTGTAGTGTGTAGTGTGTAGGGCGGGAGGGCTAGAAATGGCAAATTCTAGTTCACAAATTTGGTAGAGCTCTTTAACAAGTTAACAAAAGTTAGGCGAGAGAGATAGAGAGGAAGAGAGAGGGTGGACTGCTTATTCTTAGACAGTAAAGAAGCATCTGATACAGTACTAAACAAGAGACTGAAAAAAAAACTAAAGGAATAGGAAAGAATAACAGGGAAGCCACTACAGTTAATTAAAAATTACTTAGCAGGAAGAAAGCAACGAATTAATGTCTGTCAAATGTCGAGAAGGGCAAGTGTGTTGAGTTGAAGGGTCCGTGTTGGGACCAGTACTCTTTCTAGAGTACGTGAACATATCAGAAGAAAGAGTTGGAGACATTCTTGTTCCGAAGTGAACCTGGAAACACTACAAATAGACTTGGATAAGTTGCAGTGGCTTTTACAATTTAACTCTGGCAATTGCAAAGTTATAAAAACTTAAGAACTGCCAAGAGAAGAAAGCAAATTGTCTACACCCTCAGGGGACATACTAGGCAAAGCTCACTAAAGGACAAGAACAATACCGAGCATATCACCTGAGGCGCACAACGTTGCAAATACGACGAACGTAATCATCTGCTGCAGGATACTATTTCAACCTACTGTTACCTTCTATTACTTAGCCTCCTTCTGGCTTGTAAAATGCTTGCCAGTACTCGTCCTACAACTTGTAACATGCTTGTCAATACTCGTTCTTCAACAAGGAAGGCAGATATTTCCTGAGCATGCTTACTAAAGCGGACTTGATAATATCCTCTTGCCCACGAGATGTTTCTGGCAACACTACTGGAAACTTTACCATCGTGGCAACTGTCAACTGTTTACTTGCTGGTACATTGTGCTATTAGTACACCATTATATTAAAAATAACAATAATTAACTCTTCCTCAGTCATCGCCATATTTCTCAGTCTTTCTAGAGACTGGTCAACCAACTAATCCTTGAGTAAATCCTCCTGAGTGGGAATTTTAACTTCCGACAGGTCCTCACTAGGTACATGTTCAGGAGCAGTGACACCGATGCTGGGTGCATAACTTTGCTATATGAACATTCAGACCCAAATCATTATTATCATCAATTCTGCAGGTGGCTCTATCGACTGCACTTAGAGAAAATAAAGTAGAACAAGTGTTCCTTACATGTGCTAGCTTGTAGCACGTCAGTAACAATCCACAAAGCAGCTGACTGGATAGAAAAAAAACACCTGAAATACCTACTGAAATAAAACTAGTGTAGTAGTTTGTTTGCATGTGCATTCTATGGAGAGGTTCTGTAATCACAACTCTACCATAAGATTCTAAGAAGACGTCTATCTTACTATAGGTGTCGTCAGATACTGGCAAAATAAATACGTTCTCTCAGTGGGATGAGAAGTTGGTTTATCAACAGGTGGATCATGTCTTCGAGTGATCAGCTGACATGCATTGTCAACTTTCATCAAACTTTCGTTTAGTACCATTGTTTGTCTGCGCTGTGGTACACACAGTTATTTCACAGTTATCAGCCAGAGCTGCTGCTGCTTCCAGAATATCTGATCCTGTACGAGATATTCTTAAATGTAGGAGAAGATTCAATTCTCAAAAGTCTTCGTGAAGTATCAGCTGAAACAGTTTATCGAATGAGTGAGCATTTGCGTCTCTGCACAGCCTCTCTAAACTATCTTCTTTACACGAGCAAACTCATCACCGGGTTGTCCTGGTTTTCGCTGCATTCTACGAAATGTTCTTTGATAACTCGTAGGTAATAAATTATAAGTTTAAAGTTCAGTCAACTTAAATAATCTCATAATATATGTGCTGATCTAATGATAATATTGCAGTACAACTCTGTGCTCTACCTCTCAAAGAAGTGCACAAACAACTAAGCCATCCAATGCTGTAAGTAACCAATCCGTTGCACCAGCCTGAGTCTTGAACACATCAATATTATCCAGGTGACTCTCAATGAACTTAAGAACCCCCCTGAAGCTGCTTTATGTATGTTAGATACTTGTGTACGAAGGTTGCTCTGACCTAGCAGTTTCTCTATGGAACTCTTCTTTATTCAACTTCCTCTGTGCTTCTGCGTGTTCAATCTGTAACTTTGTAAGGCATTCCATGGTGTCAAACTGCTCGTCTGAGTATAGACCGACTTGCAAAGGAATAAATAGAACTTGACTTTCTGGACTTTTTTTTTAGGTCTGGTCTTGTATCGAGAGAACTGGAGAGGTAGACACGTCCAGTGTGGCGGACAAGACCAAGCTTTGACTCTTTAGATCAAGTGGATACTCGATAGGCTTGACTAGAGTCCAAACTAGTTAGTCAAGCAAAAATACTAGACGAAATCTTCAACTCCTTGGATCAGAAATCTCCCGGACACGTTCCCATTGTAACAGAATACTTGAAGGTCATCCTATTGATACCTTGTAGGATTTACGCTGCTTTTGGCTTACAACAGGTTTGTCAACACTTGTTCTTCAACTCACTAAAGCAGGAACAACAAACACTAGTTACAAAACGTTTTGCTATAAATACTGTACTTAAAGTACAAACAGTAATAAACTGTACCAACTAGCATGTCACTGTACTAAGCTGTACTTGAGGGTACTAGAATAAGTAATGTGTGTATGTAGTATAATAAACCTTGGTAATTGATACCGACAAATTGATTTAAAAAGACAAGTAAATAAACACTAGGATATATATTAGAAAACGTTTCGGTCCGGGGACCTTGATCACTTCTAACACGTACGGTTTAAAAATAACAGTGTACACTATATAGGCGGATAGTCAGGTGTCACATGGTGACCTGAAAAATGACATATTTGAGAGGAAGTCATGTAGATAATAAGGTCATGTGATTCCTATGTTGTTAGGTAGATGGTGCTTTGCTTGGCTGAATTATCATGTATGCTGATGCTTTTTTGAAAATTTGAAGCTTCCAGTATTATGTTGTGTGGTGTTAATGACGACAGTTACCGAGGCTTCCAGACATAGTCGGGGTCTGAGAGGCATCAACATAACACAAGCCTTCACACGTCTTCAGTTTCCTGGTCACAGACCGGGCCGCAGGGGCGTTGACCCCTGGAATTCTCTCCAGGTAAACTCCAGGTATCCAGGATTGCAGACTCAAGGCACAGACTATCCTCAACAAATCTCCCATGGGACAGTCCTCTAAGTTGTTGATAATGCTCCCATGTGGGGATGTTACCAAGAATACCAGCCAGGTACTTGCTAGAATCAATATCAATGTTCCCTCCATCAACACGTCCTCTATCAAAGACCTCACCACGAAACATAGTCTCACACCTCTAACTTCCCCTGCAGGTTTCTACACCATCCCCTGTAGATACTGTCCTGGGAAATATGTAGGGAAAAACAGGTAAAAATATTCTGGTCCACCTGAATGAACATCGAAACGCTAGCAGCAGGGACGACTTAAGGTACGCCAGTGTCCTCCACAGGAACTCCACGTGGCATCTGATGAATTGGAATGAGGCACAACTCGTCCTCACAGAACAAGATGTCTAGAAGCCTCGCTAATTGCCGTCACCGACACCATAGAATATAATACTGGAAGCTTCAAAATTTTAAAAACATTGGTATACTGCGTGATTCTCAAACAAGCGAAGCACCACCCACCTGACAACACAGGAATCACATGACCTCATAGTCTACCTGACCTCATCTCAATTATGTCATGTTTCAGATCACTATGTGTCACACCCCACTCTGCCCATTTATAATGTTATTTTTAAATTCTCTGTGTTAGAAGTGATCAGGATTTCAGGACCGAAACGTTTTCTAATAAATTATTCATAGTGTTTGCTTACATGTCTTTTTAAACAAATGTGTAGTGAGTAGCAGACTTTGCTGCGCAGAAAGTGACTGGCAAAGTCCAAGTCCATAAATAAACTAACTTCTGACAACAAAGAGGCAATAAGCACAAGTTGCAAGAACAATGAAGAGACCGGTGACAGTCACCAGTCACTGGCCATGGTGACAGTCACCAGTCACTGGCCATGGTGACAGTCACCAGTCACTGGCCATGGTGACAGTCACCAGTCACTGGCCATGGTGATAGTCACCAGTCACTGGCCATGGTGACAGTCATCATGGCCAGTCAGAACAAGTTAGATCGAGAGTTAAACTCAGGACCTGAATATATTGGGTGTCTTAAGAACACATGACCACAATAACAAGTAGTATGACTCAGCTCACCAACGAGATTATAGTCTACCACAAAACTGGATCTACATCACAAAAGCAGAGAACAGAATTCTCACAGATGGAAGGAAGAGAGATAAGTGTTGCCACTTGATGTCCAGCCAGAGAAAGAGAGAATGATGACAGAATTGGTACAACTCCCAGAATGCATCAAAATTAGCAAATAAGCAGACAAGCGTTTAGGTGACCAGAACCTTAAATCTGCCAGAAGAGATGTGGTAGTGTGTGCGAAGCATGCAGTTTATTAGTGTAAGTAAATATATACAGCAAATAATGCATAGACCATGATACTTTCGTGTTAGCTACTAACGAAAATAACTTTTGTGATATAATATTAAATATAAATATGCATATATAAATATCAGTATGCATCTAAATATAAATATTTAAATATATAGTGTCTATATTATCTGGAGACACATCACAAAAACTGAATAATTTCCGAATAACTTTGGCAGAAACTTTTGTCTGACGAATCTGAGATTAGTTTTCAGTAACCTCAGCAAGGAATCTGTCATGATAGTATATACATCGTACGTCAAGCTCATTGTGAAGTACCCAGTACCAGTATTCAACTCACACCTCATAAAGCATGTCGAGAAATTTGGAAAAAAAATAGTGCAGAGGTTTGGATCGAGGTTCCAGTGCTAATTTTTTTGAGTTGTAATGAGACACTAAATGAGATAAATCTGATGTCATTAGAACACAGAAGGACAATGGGAAATGTGATAATGATGAACAAAGTATTGAGAGTAAACAGGAGGAGTCAGTTTGAAGAGGCGAGAAACAGGAACTCAACGCCACAGCTGGAAGCTGAAGACACAGACGAGTCACAGAGATGTTAGGAATGTTTTTTTTAAACCTCAGAGTGGTCAGGAGGTGGAGCTATCTGGACAGCGAAGTGGTAGAGGCAGGATCCATACACAGCCTTAAGAATAAGTATGACGCGGCTCACGAAGCCAGAAGAATGCAAACCCCAGAGCGGCCAGTTGAAAGACGGGGCCAGGAGATAAGACTTGACCACTGCAATCTCAAATAGAACAGTACACACGTGTTGATAAGCAGAAGAACTTACACCAGAAAGAGTGACAGGAGAAGCAGGAAGGATGACAGACACCAAGAAGAGTGACAGGAGAAGTTTGAAGAATGACAGAAACCAAGAAAGTGAAGGATGACAGACATCAAGAAGAGTGACAGAAGCTTAAGAAGGGTGGAACAGACGGACAAAATATTTTTTTGCTAAAAGAGAAACATAAAAGACAGAGATTGGTAAGAGAGACAGACACAAGGGGACACGACAATAGCCGTGAGATGAAGAGACAGATGGGAGAGATAAGTACACGACTCATGACGTCACAAACACAAAATTAGAATCACAACCTGCCTCATCTGCTGACTGGTCAGGAGTCAGGAGTCAGGAGGAGGGCAAGGATAACACCTGCCAGAATAGAACCTTAAAGATATCTAAAAATATCATGATAACAGTACATTTATCTATCTATCTACATATATACGTATATATATATATATATATATATATATATATATATATATATATATATATGCTGTGCCTAATAAGCCGAATAGGCTGAACTCCCTTAAAAATTAGACTTTTCCTAGAAATTCTTTTACAGAATAAAAGATTTTTCTTTTCATTGATAATAATATTAAGATTATTATTTTTTGGACTTAAACTAACTTAAACTAACTTAAACTAACTAAGGGACTTAATGATCAACGAAATTGAACGTCTGACAACCTACTAGAAAGACAACAATGACTTGGGAATCACAACAACAATCCTCACTGACATAAAGAAAATTACTATGGATTATTTGTCTTTACAACACTGAATGTAGTTGGCGACTTATGTCAGACCCTGTTACAGGATATACCGCCTCCCTGAAGTTTTCATAACGAAATTAAAAATGAACATAGGAAAAAACAAGATAATGAGAATATTAAAATATATAAGCAATTAGAGGTTGAATATCATATTGGAGAGAATATTGGAGGAAATAAATGTGTTCAGATATTTTTGGGTGAACTTGGAGGTTCCTGCGAGATGATGTGAACCATATAAGGGAAAAATGTGGGTGGTGCACTGAAGCATCTGTAGAGACAAAGATTTTTATCCAGGGAGACAAAAACAGGAATGTACCAGAGGTTAGTGGTACCAACGCTGACATATGGGTGTGAATGTAATGCAAATTCTGAGTTACGAGATTAAGAGGAGGAGGTGTGAAGTTATTAAAAGTATAATTCAGAGGGTTGAGGAGGGGTGGTTGATTTGGACATTTAGAGAGGATGGAAGAACAAGGGATGACTAGTAGGGCGTATGGGATTCTCACAGGAAAAGTTGGAAAAAGAAGAGTTAGGGAGATACTGAGTGTTAGCAGCTTGGACATCCAACAGGATTTTGTGAACGTGTTAGTCATGGGAAGCAAGTAGTTTTCATGAACTGACGTGCTGTTGGAGTGTGAGCTTGGTAACATTTATGAAGGGATTCAGAGCAAACTGGTTAGGCGGACTTTAGTACTGGAGGTGGGAAGTACAGTGCCTGCACTCTGAAGGAGGGGAGGGGATGTTGTGGTTTGGAGGGCCGTTTGAACTGTAATGTCAGCGCTTCTCGCAAAATGATGATTGAACGAGTGATAGTGAAAGTTATTTCTTTGTCGGGTCACCCGGCATCGTTGGGAGACTGCAGGAGTGTTATTTCTATATCTGGCATTAATATCGCCCAGAATAAGAATAGATTTACTAATAATGTGATCTGGTAAATGATCAGCTTGAAACTGATTAACTGATTGAAGATGTTAAGGGAGAAGTTGGCAGCATATACTCTAATACCATGAAAGTTGCAGAGCAACGAGTGAATGTGACAAGTTCTTCCTGACATAAATCACACAACAGATAGTTGACCTTAATTTATATGCTGTATATCCAGATAACTTAAGGGTCGGTTCTCTACCTCGTAGTTTACATTCCTGCAAACATATGAAATACATTTTCCTGCATGCAATGATGCAAGTCAGGCAACCGTTTCCTGATGGAGGCAGCGTTCCACTAAATTATTGACAGCACTCACTGTGAGAAGCCCTTGACGGAGGCCACAAGCACTGATAATTGCCTCAATAAATAATTGACTCAGTGCCAACTGAGAAACCTTGCTCTGAAGAAACCGAACACGGTTGATGTTGCCTCTGCAAGTGTGTTCACAGCTTCCTGGTTTGTAAAAGTAATTGGAGGAAGAGTTAATTGTATTCAGCAAATGGTGTTACCTTTGAAATGTGACTTTTCTACATCTTCAAACTACTGTTCAAGAATATCATGTGAGCAGTGCTGAACGTTGATTTCTGTTCTTCAATGTTCTTATCACATGGTGACTTATCAGTGATTATCCCAATCAGATATTGGAGAGTTTCAGGTACTGATGACTATTGACATTCAAACGTGAATCCAAAATTCTCCAAAGAGCTGCATTCTTATCACCACACTGATGATGTGGAGTGTAACTGCAGCTCTAGTGAGTGTCTTGTGCTCACTTGATAGTCAGCTTCCAACAGGAGAAGTAATAACATTTTTCTTACTTCCGCTGGTCGCAAGCATAACTACCCTTTAGAATTTGGTTTTCTCTTTGGGTATAGGGCACTTTGGAAGCACAAGTATCTTCAACTAAGTGCGGTTTATCTTAGCAATGTTTCCATTTAAATGCTTCGAGTAGCAAGCTTTTTCATGGAGGTCTTTCAAAGAAAAGTTGTTATTTCCAGCTGAAATGCCACAGCCAATTCTTCTTCAGAAACACGGTGTGTCGCAGCGTCTTGAACAATTCTATTTTCCTTCACCATTGCATCGTATCGGCGCCGGATCTCTACAAAACAGTTTATCTTATATTCAGATTTTTTTTACACAGCAATAAATCTTGTGACAGATATATTAATGGTACAGCAGGCCCTGCTTTACAGTGCATCGCTTTACAGAATTTCGCTAAATCAGCAGTTTTCATTTATACCCAGTCTTTATTTATTCAGACTTTCTACAATGCATATATTCACCACTCACTATAAGCTACTGATGAAAATATTTTAAAGTATATAATGTGTGTACTGTATAAGCATTTTTTTAGGCCTACCTCTAATATATGATAGTGTAAACATGTTATCAAACTTTTAAATGCATTTGAAAATGAAAAAAGCCTACGTTTCACTTTACAACATTTTTTGCTTTACAGCGGTAACCTGGAACCTAAACCGCTGTATAAGAGGGACCTGTATATTAAACCTGCAAATAGATAAATAAACATATATATATATATATATATATATATTTTTTTTTTTTTCAACAAGTCGGCCGTCTCCCACCGAGGCAGGGTGACCACCGAGGCAGGGTGACCCAAAAAGAAAGAAAATCCCCAAAAAGAAAATACTTTCATCATCATTCAACACTTTCACCACACTCATACATAATCACTGTCTTCGCAGAGGAGCTCAGATACGACAGCTGAGAAAAGTCCCTCCCAGCTGTCACTATCTCAGACCCCTCCTTTAAAGTGCAGGCATTGTACTTCCCATTTCCAGGACTCAAGTCCAACTAAATCAATTAACTGGTTTCCCTGAATCCCTTCACAAAATGTTACCCTGCTCACACTCCAACAGATCGTCATGTCCCAAAAACCATTCGTCTCCATTCACTCCTATCTAACACGCTCACACATGCTTGCTGGAAGTCCAAGCCCCTCGCCCACAAAACCTCCTTTACCCTTTCCCTCCAACCTTTTCTAGGACGACCCCTACCCCGCCTTCCTTCCCCTACAGATTTATACGCTCTCCAAGTCATTCTACTTTGATCCATTCTCTCTAAATGACCAAACCACCTCAACAACCCCTCTTCAGCCCTCTGACAAATACTCTTAGTAACTCCACACCTTCTCCTAATTTCCACATTCCGAATTTTCTGCATAATATTTACACCACACATTGCCCTTAGACAGGACATCTCCACTGCCTCCAGCCTCCTCCTCGCTGCAGCATTTGCAACCCATGCTTCACACCCATATAAGAGTGTTGGTACCACTATACTTTCGTACATTCCCTTCTTTGCCTCCATGGATAACGTTTTTTGTCTCCACAGATACCTCAGTGCACCACTCACCTTTTTTCCTTCATCAATTCTATGGTTAACCTCATCCTTCATAAACCCATCCGCTGACACGTCAACTCCCAAATATCTGAAAACATTTACTTCTTCCATAATCCCTCTCTCCAATGTGATATCCATTTTTACTTTATTTAAATCGTTTGATACCCTCATCACCTTACTCTTATCTATGTTCACTTTTAACTTTCTACCTTTACACACTCTCCCAAACTCGTCCACTAACCTTTGCAACTTTTCTTTAGAATCTCCCATAAGCACAGTATCATCAGCAAAAAGTAACTGTGTTGGTAGACAGCAACCCCCCAGGGAGGTACTACCATCCTGCCAGGTGACTGTGAAACAGAAACCTGAAACTGTTTTACATGATGGTAGGATTGCTGGTGTCTTTTTTCTGTCTCATAAACATGCAAGATTTCAGGTACGTCTTGCTACTTCTACTTACACTTAGGTCACACTACGCAAACATGTACACGTTTATGTATACACACTCATCTGAGTTTTCTTTGATTTTATCCTAATAGTTCTTGTTCTTATTGCTTTTCCCTTTCATATCCATGGGGAAGTGGAATAAGAATCTTTCCTCCGTAAGCCATGCGTGTTGTAAAAGTCAACTAAAATGCCGGGAACAATGGGCTAGTAACCCTTTTCCTGTATAGCTTACTAAAAGAAGAAGAAGAATATATATATATATATATATATATATATATATATATATATATATATATATATATATATATATATATATATTTATATATATATATATATATATATATATATATATATATATATATATATATATATATATATATATATATTAAGACTGATGAACTGACTCATTCTCGAGGCTAATGATTACCTCAAACTTGCTTGGCACAACATCACAAATCATAGCAATTGGAGAACATGGTTTTCATTTATTGTCACTGCCTTCTGCTTCGCTTTATCGAAAAAAACTGATCTTCTGAGAGTCATAGAAGGGTCGATTTTTCTCTATTTGTTGCATATCAGACATTATTTCGGAACTTAATCGCCTTCCATCCCGCCTCATCTTGGCGTTCTCGTGGCTCTTGTTTCTTGACTTCAACTCGAAGGCAGAAGATACTACAGTCTGTCCTTTCCAAAATTCCGCTGACAATTCTTGTGCCATCTGGCTTTCAACACCTCCCAAGATTATTGGCATGATTGAAAGTTAATGAGAGGTTTCAAAAGTCTTGATGTCCTCCCTATTTCTATTGAGAGTTGATCATTTAAACTAAGTCATCTTTTAGATGGTTTCTTGCACAGCAGAAATCGAGACCAATTTATTATGGCAATCCTTTATAAAGAACCTGTGGAAGAAACAAAGAATCAAGTTAAATTCTTCAAGTTACAGTGGTACAATAGTACTCGCACACAGTATATCAGTATAGGAAATATGGACCAACATGACATAACTGACATAATATTTATCTACTCCTTCCAAATCCAGCCTAGCATAACTTAGCCCAACCAAACTAAATGATACCAAATCATACCAAACAAAAAGTTAACCTAACCTAACAAAACATTACCAAAGCAAAAAAAAAAAAAAAATTCAAACCTATCTCTGACGTGAATACATAGAGTAAACCTGAGTTGTGGTGAAGATGGCGGGTAGAAGTACCTGCCAGTAAGGAAGCCGGGCACCAGGGGTCAGACATGAAGTACCTGCCAGTAAGGAAGCCGGGCACCAGGGGTCAGGCATGAAGTACCTGCCAGTAAGGAAGCCGGGCACCAGGGGTCAGACATGAAGTACCTGCCAGTAAGGAAGCCGGGCACCAGGGGTCAGACATGATCACAGTGTTTAATCTTTCTACACTGTATATTAACTTATGATGCTTAGTTTCGTCTGATTTGAAAGCTAATAAAATGGTGTAAATATTAGTGTTCAAGCATTTTTTTTCAGTCAATATGTGTGTCAGTGTCATTGTGTCAGTGTGTCAGTGTCAGTGTGTCAGTGTCAGTGTGTCAGTTTCAGTGTCAGTGTGTCAGTGTCAGTGTGTCAGTGTCAGTGTGTCAGTGTCAGTGTCAGTGTGTCAGTGTCAGTGTCTGTGTCAGTGTCAGTGTGTCAGTGTCATTGTGTCAGTGTGTCAGTGTCAGTGTGTCAGTGTCAGAGTGTCAGTGTGTCAGTGGCCGGGATGCAAATACATCATATTTTTTACGAGAATTTTTAAAAGAGCAATAATAGCTCTTATGAGCTTCAGGTATATTTGGCAATAAAAAGAGTGGTGAAATCTGATTATTCATGTCTTAAGACATGTGATGGATCATTCATGTCTTAAATCATATGAGGGATCATTCATGTCTTAAATCATATGAGGGATCATTCATGCCTTCAAAACATATGGTGATTAATTCATGTTTTTTGGTTGCTATGTGTGACAAAGGCAACATGTGATTTTCTCAATAAGCCTACGAGGCTCTCCAGGGAAGAGGGATTATCCTGGAGACCCAGTAGGCCTACGGAACTCCTGAGAGAAGAGGGGTTATCCAGGAGACCCAGTAGGCCTACGGGGCTCCCGAGAGAATAGGAGTTATCCTGGAGACCCAAAAGGGAAATTTTTCATTTGTCTTCCTTGGTGTTAGATTATTACCGACCAGAAGAATGTTGGAAACATGGAAGCTGGTGAGAGGAAGTGAACAACGTATGTGACTCCTCAACTCTCCTCTCGTTCAGTCGTTCACTCATGTGCACCACATGTGTCTAACACACATGTGCACCACATGTGACTAACACACATGTGCACCACATGTGACTAACACACATGTGCACCACATGTGACTAACACATGTGCACCACATGTGACTAACACATGTGCACCACATGTGACTAACACACATGTGCACCACATGTGACTAACACATGTGCACCACATGTGACTAACACATGTGCACCACATGTGACTTACACACATGTGCACCACAAATCTCGAAAGTATTCACTTGCGGACCAGGCTTCTTCAGTCGTGTATCGAGGCAACTGGAAGAATTGCAAAGGTGATTTTTCGTGTGTTCTATCCCTAAGTCTTGAAGAATTGATAGAAGGTATTCAGTCCCCAAGATTGATTGAGAGGTTCAGTTACTTAGCTTGAAGCAGAGGTACGAGGGTGGAGACTTAGAGGAACCAAAGGTGAGACGCTTCAGTTGGAAACGGCTTACCAGTAAGTCATGTCAGTCTGCGCCAGTTCTGGAAAACTAATTAACGTGGACTCACGAAATCGTAATGACTCGATTGCAAACAAACCATACCACGGGTGGGGTTAGAACCCTCGATCAGAGTCTCAAAACTCAAGACCGTCGCGTTAGCCCAGTGGCTAACGCGACGGTCTGGAGTTTTGAGACTGATCGCGGGTTCTAACCCCTCCCGTGGTATGGTTTAATTAACTTGGATTTTGCTTATGCGTGGGAAAAAAAAATCGATTTATTCCAATTTCTTGAAAAAACTACTTGTTCGCTTTGGCTTCTTCAGTATGCGATGAATATTTTAGCTTCTGCTGTGTTGGTATTCTGTGAGTGTAGATTATCTTTCTTGTGTTGTGATACATTCTCCTTTTCGACTAATTCAGTTACCATATCTAACCTCCTTGTAGACTCTCTCAGCAGGACGTATTACATACATCATGTGCTTCAGAACTCAGCTTTAACTGGTGCAGATTAAAGGCGATCAGAAGCATTTCCCAGTGACTAGCTGACGGCCCTGTGTTTACTACGTGTGTTAGGTTAGGTTAGGTTTGCCAATAAACAGGACAAGTGTTTCCTGACGTGGGTTTTAGTCATATGATGACCCGCAGCTGGAGCTTCTGGTCATCTGACCGAGGCCTTCTGCTGGCTTACCTGTCCATCCCTTTAAAAAATATGGTGATAATTCAAGTCTGTTCTCTGAGTGTTGAAATAGCTGGTGAATGGAAGTAGAGGATAGGAGGGGGTGGGAAGGTTTGTCAGAGGGGGTGGGTGCTTATTGGAAAGGGTGTAATGGTAAATATTAAGAGATAGCGGATGAGAGGGGTGGGGTTTGGGAGGGGGTAGGGTTGGGTGTGGATGAGATAAGGGAGATGGGGATTGATGGAAATGAACGGGGGGAGGGGAGGGTGTTAAGTTGAAATTTGTGGGAAAGGGGGGTTAAAAATGGGAAGGGTTGTCAGATTGTTGGGCTGTCAGCCGCATTGGAGGGCGGGGGTCAGGGTAGAGAGGAAGGAACACTATCAGAATCGTAAGGGGTAGAAGGTGAAGGAACACTGTCAGGAGTAGATGAAGGAGGATAGGAACATTGTAAGTATCATGGTAGTGAGTGCAGGAGGGTAGGAACACTGTCAGCAAAATGGGTAGTGAGCGCCGGAGGGTAGGGACACTGTCAGCATCATGGGTAGTGAGTGACGGAGGGTAGGAATACTGTCAGCATCATGGGTAGTGAGTGAAGGAAGGTAGGAATACTGTCAGCATCATGGGTAGTGAGTGCAGGAGGGTAGGAATACTGTCAGCATCATGGGTAGTGAGTGCAGGAGGGTAGGAATACTGTCAGCATCATGGGTAGTGAGTGAAGGAGGGTAGGAATACTGTCAGCATCATGGGTAGTGAGTGCAGGAGGGTAGGAACACTGTCAGCATCATGGGTAGTGAGTGCAGGAGGGTAGGAACACTGTCAGCATCATGGGTAGTGAGTGCAGGAGGGTAGGAATACTGTCAGCATCATGGGTAGGGAGTGCAAGAGGGTAGGAATACTGTCAGCATCATGGGTAGTGAGTGCATGAGGGTAGGAACACTGTCAGCATCATGGGTAGTGAGTGCAGGAGGGTAGGAACACTGTCAGCATCATGGGTAGTGAGTGCAGGAAGGTAGGAATACTGTCAGCATCATGGGTAGTGAGTGCAGGAGGGTAGGAACACTGTCAGCATCATGGGTAGTGAGTGCAGGAGGGTAGGAATACTGTCAGCATCATGGGTAGTGAGTGCAGGAGGTAGGAACACTGTCAGCATCATGGGTAGTGAGTGCAGGAGGTAGGAATACTGTCAGCATCATGGGTAGTGAGTGCAGGAGGTAGGAACACTGTCAGCATCATGGGTAGTGAGTGCAGGAGGGTAGGAACACTGTCAGCATCATGGGTAGTGAGTGCAGGAAGGTAGGAATACTGTCAGCATCATGGGTAGTGAGTGCAAGAGCGTAGGAACACTGTCAGCATCATGGGTAGGGAGTGCAGGAGGGTAGGAACACTGTCAGCATCATGGGTAGTGAGTGCAGGAGGGTAGGAACACTGTCAGCATCATGGGTAGTGAGTGAGGAGGTAGGAACACTGTCAGCATCATGGGTAGTGAGTGCAGGAAGGTAGGAACACTGTCAGCATCATGGGTAGTGAGTGCAGGAGGGTAGGAACACTGTCAGCATCATGGGTAGTGAGTGCAGGAGGGTAGGAACACTGTCAGCATCATGGGTAGTGAGTGCAGGAAGGTAGGAACACTGTCAGCATCATGGGTAGTGAGTGAAGGAGGGTAGGAACACTGTCAGCATCATGGGTAGTGAGTGCAGGAGGGTAGGAACACTGTCAGCATCATGGGTAGTGAGTGCAGGAGCCTAGTGAAGTGTCTAGCATCATGGGTAGTGAGATTAGGCAGGTTGTAGGAACACTGTCGCATCATGGTAGAGACAGGAGGGAGAACACTGTCGCATCATTGGGGGTGAGCAGGAGGAGACCACTCTGTACTGTCGCTTGTGGGGCTGTAGAGGAGAGTGACTCACTCTGTACTGTCGCATTTTGGGGCTGAGAGGAGAGAGACTCACTTGTACTGTCGCTTGTGGGGCGAGAGGAGAGAGACTCACTCTGTACTGTCGCTTTTGTGGGGCTGGAGAGGAGAGAGACTCACTCTGTACTGTCGCTTTTGTGGGGCTGTAGAGGAGAGAGACTCACTCTGTACTGTCGCATTTGTGGGGCTGGAGAGGAGAGAGACTCACTCTGTACTGTCGCTTTTGTGGGGCTGTAGAGGAGAGAGACTCACTCTGTACTGTCGCATTTGTGGGGCTGTAGAGGAGAGAGACTCACTCTGTACTGTCGCATTTGTGGGGCTGTAGAGGAGAGAGACTCACTCTGTACTGTCGCATTTGTGGGGCTGTAGAGGAGAGAGACTCACTCTGTACTGTCGCATTTGTGGGGCTGGAGAGGAGAGAGACTCACTCTGTACTGTCGCTTTTGTGGGGCTGTAGAGGAGAGAGACTCACTCTGTACTGTCGCATTTGTGGGGCTGGAGAGGAGAGAGACTCACTCTGTACTGTCGCTTTTGTGGGGCTGGAGAGGAGAGGAGAGAGAGAGAGAGAGAAAGAGGGGGAGAGAGAGACAGAGAGAGTCTCACTCTGTACTGTCGCTTTTGTGGGGCTGGAGAGGAGAGGGAGGGAGAGAGAGAAAGAGAGAGAGAGAGAGAGAGAGAGAGAGAGAGAGAGAGAGAGAGAGAGAGAGAGAGAGAGAGAGAGAGAGAGAGAGAGAGAGAGAGAGAAAGATAGTGTGGATTAATAGAGAAGGAGAAGAGCATCATCAAAAGAGAGAAACTGTCTCAATTCACTCAGTTCTCACTTTAATATTCACGGCGCTTATAACACTAGCAGAGACCGGGGTGAGAAATCTCTCTCTCTCTCTCTCTCTTCTCATTTGTGTGGATGCATCACGCGTGCTCTTCCTCCCTCCGCATCCTGTTTGTCCACCTTAATATCTCTTGCCAACCTGCTTTATGCGTGTTTATTGCCCTTCTCTTCTCTGTTTTCGCTGTTCTCCTCTGCCCTTTGTCCTCTTTCGAGGTCACTCATCCCCCTCGCTCTCTATTCTTCTTTTAGCCGTTAGTTATTTTTATGTGTTCTCTATTTTTCTTCTGCGCCTGTTTCTTTTATTTTTTCTGCTTTTTGTTTTCGTCTCTCTCTTTCCCTCTCCCTCTATCTCTTCATCTCTGTTTGAGAGTCTCCCTTTTTCTTTTTTTTTCCCCTTCTCCTCCTTTATCCTCTTCGCCAAGCTCTTTTCCCCTCCTTCATTTTTCACTGTCGTCCTTGTTCTTGTCTCTCTTTATTCACTTTTCTTCCTCTCGCTGTCTTTTTATTTCCCCAGGTTCTTTCCTTCTCTTTTTTTTCTTCCCTGACCATGAGTCTCTCGACTCTTCTTCGTGCCTCTCTCTATTACTCTTCGCATTTCTAAATCTTCATTTATCTTGTTTTTTTATTTCTCTTACTCCTAATCTTGAGATCTTTACTGACCTTGATTATCCCTACTTCTCTCTCTCCTTTTTTTTCTCTCCCTCTCTCCCACTCTTTCACACACTCTCTCACTCTCTCCATCTCCCTTTCTCACTCTATCACACTCCCTCTCTCTGTCCCTCCTTCCCTTTTCACTCGCTCTTTCTCTCTTACTCTTTTTTTCTTCTTTTTATTCAGGGTTTGACAAAGTTAGGTGAAGGATTCCTAACTTTATTGACAATCTAAAAGCTGTTACCTACATCAGCTCATTTAAAATAGTTTTTTTATTGTTACGAAACATACAAGTAGGCAACAGGATAAAGTTGGAGCCATCTGTGAGCCAGTGATTTCATTTGATAAACTGACTTTATCTCGTTGATATTATACTGTACGAACATGTTTCAGACTCGAGTCATCCTGGGGATAAATAATTATTTATTCATCTGAGATTATAATCTCAGATGAAGTGATGTTCTGGAAAGGGTATAGTCAGAGTGAAGTTGCTGCTTGCTGCCCGTCTTGTGGTGTAGAAGCTCACTTCTCGCTGTCCTTGTAGTGGACCCAAGTGTGGTACTTTGACAATGTTGGCCTTGTGCATAACAGTAAGGCCGCCCACATCCCTCCTGTGTTGAAGGCTCTGCTGAAATAACAGATCTATTCAGGATGGGTCCAGGCGAGAGATAAGGCATCTTGCTCTGTTCTCTACTCTGTCAAGAAGTCGCAGATGAGAGGGTAGGCAGGCAGTCCAAGAAAGTGTAGCATACTCAAGGTGTGAGCGTTCTTATGCTTCGTACAGAATGTTACAACCCCTACTGTCGAGCAGATGCGAGATACGTCGAATTGCTGTAAGCTTCTTGGCCGCCTTGTTTGCAAGATTTACAACGTGGTTCTTCATGGTCAGTTTAGTCAAATTGCACCCCAAGGATATCAGCTTCTTCCCTGGGTACCAACACTCTCCCATTCATACTTACTATTGCTCTGGTATTACCATCGTGGTGCCTAGAGTCCATCATCATTCGTGTTTTCTCAGGTGCAAATGTTACTTGCCATCGGTTTTCTCAGGCTGATATAGCTCTTAGCTGGTGATTGATGTAGCTTAGAGCAGCTGGCATTTCCTCTCTTGGATAAGTAAATGTCAGAGTACAGTCGTTTACATATGCATGGGATTCTGGGATGAGATGAAGGTCATTGAAGTAGACATTCCATAACAATGGCCCAAGCACACTTCATTGTGGAACACTTACCCCAATAAGATGTCTTGCTGATTCTGTTCCATTGAGAACTACCCTTAGAGATCTACCATGAAGGTAATCACTGAGGAGACATAGTGTAGAGCCTGCAATTCCCAGTGCTTACGGTTTTGCCAAGAGGCCCTGGTGCCATAATCGGTCGAAAGCACCAGCAATGTCCAGTGCTACCACACAGCTGACTTTGGATTCATCCAGTGACTGGTGCCAGAGTAACTTTTCCTGAAGCCATATTGACGATCACAAAGTAGTGAGTGGTAGTCAAAAAACTCTGCTATTTGTCTTAGAGATTATTGTCTCAAGAATCTTGCCAGTGATTGACAAGAGTGACACTGGTCTGTAGTTGCTGATTTCTGCTCTGCTCTTCTTTTTGTGAACGGGACTACATTTGCCTCTTTCCACAGAGGAGGACATTTACACTGTACTAGGCAGTGCTGAAAGATGCGAGTTAGAGGTGCTGCTAGCTGGTCTGCACATCTTCTCAGCAATCTTGGGCTCAACTTGTCTGGGCCCACAGCCTTTTCTTGGTCCAGCAATTTAAGATGATGCACCTCCTCCTGCCTTATTGTCACCACAGACAGCGTTGATACAGTTCTTGCAGCTAGTCAAGGAGGGTCCCTCGCTGGATCAGGAACTTGCATCTTGGCAGCAAAGTGTTCAGCAAAGAGGTCCGCTTTCTCTTGACTACTAGTAGTAGAGGTGGTCCCATCCTCTGGATTTGGAGGTGGAATAAGTTCGTCAGGCAGATACCCTTGTCTGTCCTTGACCAAGGACCGCCAGGTTTTGGAGCCCACTCTAGCTGATGCCACCTTTCGTTTTGTGTTCGCCCCCATTTAGAAATGGCCAACTTTTGAACTTCACCCATATGCCTATAGGCTTGCCTGTGCAGGTTCCTGTTATAGATAGTGGGATGTCTCTTATATAATCGCCAAGCCTTGTACTTAGCAGTAGCATCCTCTCTACAACGAAAGCCGAACCAAGGCTGACCTGTAGGCTTCGTCACATACTGCCGGTGAGGGATGTCTTCTTGTTGTAGATTAAGGATGTGTCCAGTGAAGGCATTCACTTGGTCGTCAACATCCCCTTGCAGAAGAGCATTCCAATCGGAGGTGGCGAGCTCAGAGCAAAGGGCTGGCCAATTACCTCTTTCCCCCAGCCAGGTTATACGTGTGAATTCCTCACCTCGTCCTGTTGGGATCTTCAGTGTCGTAAAAACAGCCTTGTGGTCAGATGATCCAACATAGCCGAGGGTTGACAAGTGACTATGTCTTCTGACAGATCACTCACTACTGGGTCGAGGGAGGAGCCAGCGATGTGAGTAGGGAAATCAACAAAGTGTCTCATGTCAAACACTGCAAGAAGGTCATCTAAGTCCCTCTGTATAAGATGTTGGTTGAGGTCACCAACAATTATAACATCTGTGTTGGAGCAGAAGGGAGTCCGCATTTTCCATTAGGTAGCTGATGAGGCGTAGCTAGCAATTCTTGCAAAGTTTTCCGGAGTCCTGACGTCCAAAAATGTTTCTACAACAGCTATCATGTCGGGACGTCGAGTGTTCACGAAGCTGCGAGTGAGCTCTCCAACACTGATAATGAAGCCTCTAATGTTGGCCGACAGGATGCTGATAGACTCCTCATGACCGTCTTCAGATTGAGATGGTGGGTGTGTAAGATGCCTTTCTCTCTCTCTCTCTCTCTCTCTCTCTCTCTCTCTCTCTCTCTCTCTCTCTCTCTCTCTCTCTTTCTCTCTCTCTCTCTCTCTCTCTCTCTCTATCACTCAGCCTCTCTCCCTCTCTTTCTCTCTTACTCTGCCTCTCTTTCCCTCTCTTAAATTTCCTCATACTCAGCCATTATTGGCAGCGCTTCTTGAAGTGCCTCAACAATTTGATTTCCATTGCTCTGATGTGTCCTAAAATCATGTCAAAATGAAACACATCTCAACCTGCAGCAGACATGCTGCGTCAAGACGCATGCAACATAGGTGCTGCTCCACGACGCATGCAGCAGACATGCTGCGTCAAGACGCATGCAACATAGGTGCTGCTCCACGACGCATGCAGCAGACATGCTGTGAATGAAGACTAATCCTCCTTAATATATCGTAGAGCTCAGCTTTATTCTTAGGAAAATTATAGATGAATAAAAACCTATAAATATAATCAAGGGAGGAACTGAAGATGAAACCAATTTCAAACAATTTTCTTAATAAAAAAAACACAAAAATGAAGACTTTCTTGCTGAATCAAAACAATAAGTACAGCAAATTGTGAAAGTGAATCAGAGCTAAGATACACAAATGCACAAGAGCAAGAAAGCAGGTAGTATAGATCTACCCGTGACGACGCAGGATAATCATGCGATACGGGAACAGCACGTTGACAGACACAAGAGAATATTGTTACCACCGTAACCTGTAGACAGACACTGGTGGTACACGAGGCGTGAGCGCTAATGAGAGGCGCACGACAATCAACAGGCTTGAGTGAACCTTTATACGATACCGTGAGTGAAGCTTTCTGGAGTGTCTGAGGTTGTGTAAACAAGACAGTGACACAGACCCACGCGTACTCTGTGGTTTTCTACGGCTCATCAAAACCCGACCAGAACACACGGGCTCCGGAAGAGAACCACACAACGGTCCCCAATGTGACTGAAGGCTTTCTAAATGACGGGCGGGAGAACAAACAGTCGGTTTAACGATTGGTTTAAAAAACAATGGTTCCACAAATCAAAATGGCCAACAGCTGCAAAAATAAGATAGACACCAAAATGATTACACAGAATAATAAATACTAACGCTCGTCAGAGAGGTGGGTAAGGAGTGAGTCTCGTTCTGTCCACCACCAATAATAATAATAATATCTTTATTTACTACAAGTACAAGGTATACAGTCCTAGCTGATATCAATGACATACTAATATATAGAAAGCCGCTTGTTATGCTGAGCATTTCAAGCAAATTAGGTCAGTTTTGTCCCAGGATGCGACCCACACCAGACGACTAACACCCAGGTACCCATTTTACTGATGGGTGAACATAGACAACCGGTGTAAGGAAACACGTCCAATGTCTCCACCCCTTCGCCGGGAATCGAACCCGGACCCTCACCGTGTGAAGCGAGAGCTTTTGCCAACAGGCCACGGGGCACCGCAGAGTCAGTAGTGCAGCGAGGGGCAGGTAGGCGGCGCTGGTACCTCAACTCCTCAGCACTAC
Organism: Cherax destructor; assembly: GCA_009830355.1. Classification (NCBI taxonomy): domain Eukaryota; kingdom Metazoa; phylum Arthropoda; class Malacostraca; order Decapoda; family Parastacidae; genus Cherax; species Cherax destructor. Next base: position 98,274 of record WNWK01003172.1, read on the forward strand.
ACTCATACACACCAACAATACACACCACAGTTATACATACACCCACAATAAAGTACACATTATGCTTCACGGCGTGTGCAATAGACATGCTGCTTCACGACGCAAGCGTCAGACATGCTGCTTCACGACGCAAGCGTCAGACATGCTGCTTCGCGACGCATGCGTCAGACATGCTGCTTCACGACGCATGCGTCAGACATGCTGCTTCACGACGCATGCTTCAGACATGCTGCTTCACGACGCATGCGTCAGACATGCTGCGTCACCAACACACCTCAGCTTCAACATCACTCAGGACGCAATACCTCAATTCCCGTATGTTCAAGGATGCAAAATAAATGACTAACATAAAAACATATGCTAGTAATGAACACAAACATTAACCGGATATCAATCAAGGTGAACAAGTTCAAATACAGAGCAGAGGAAGAAGATCCAGAGTTAATAGCATCCAGGAAGACCAAGCGAACGAAGGTCAATAAAAGGTACCATGTTTACAAGAGACTTAACCCGTAGTGAGGAAAGAGACGCAAGTAGAAGTGGTTCGTAGGTGGTGAGGTAGGTGTTACGGGAGGTAGGTGGTGAGGTAGGTGGTGAGGTAGGTGGTGAGGTAGGTGTTACATGAGGTAGGTGGTGAGGTAGGTGTTACGTGAGGTAGGTGGTGAGGTAGGTGTTACGTGAATTAGGTGGTGAAATAGGTGTTACGTGAGGTAGGTGGTGAGGAAGGTGTTACGTGAGGTAGGTGGTGAGGTAGGTATTACTTGAGGTAGGTGGTGAGGTAGGTGTTACGTGAGGTAGGTGTTACGTGAAGTAGGTGGTGAGGTAGGTGTTACGTGAGGTAGGTGGTGAGGTAGGTGTTACATGAGGTAGGTATTACTTGAGGTAGGTGGTGAGGTAGGTGTTACGTGAGGTAGATGTTACGTGAAGTAGGTGGTGAGGTAGGTGTTACGTGAGGTAGGTGGTGAGGTAGGTGTTACATGAGGTAAGTGGTGAGGAAGGTGTTACGTGAGGTAGGTGGTGAGGTAGGTGTTACATGAGGTAGGTGGTGAGGTAGGTGTTACGTGAGGTAGGTGGTGAGGTAGGTGTTACATGAGGTAGGTGTTACATGAGGAAGGTGGTGAGGTAGGTGTTAAGTGAGGTAGGTGGTGAGGTAGGTCTTACATGAGGTAGGTGGTGAGGTAGGTGTTACGTGAGGTAGGTGTTACGTGAGTTAGGTGTTACGTGAGGTAGGTGGTGAGGTAGGTGTTACATGAGATAGATGGTGAGGTAGGTGTTACGTGAGGTAGGTGGTGAGGTAGGTGTTACATAAGGTAGGTGGTGAGGTAGGTCTTACGTGAGGTAGGTGGTGAGGTGGGTGTTACTTGAGGTAGGTGGTGAGGTAGGTGTTACATGAGGTAGGTGGTGAGGAAGGTGTTACGTGAGGTAGGTGGTGAGGTAGGTGTTACATGAGGTAGGTGGTGAGATAGGTGTTACGTTAGGTAGGTGGTGAGGTAGGAGTTACGTGAGGTAGGTGGTGAGGTAGGTGTTACATGAGATAGATGGTGAGGTAGGTGTTACGTGAGGTAGGTGTTACGTGAGGTAGGTGGTGAGGTAGGTGTTACATAAGGTAGGTGGTGAGGTAGGTCTTACGTGAGGTAGGTGGTGAGGTGGGTGTTACTTGAGGTAGGTGGTGAGGTAGGTGTTACATGAGGTAGGTGGTGAGGAAGGTGTTACGTGAGGTAGGTGGTGAGGTAGGTGTTACATGAGGTAGGTGGTGAGATAGGTGTTACGTGAGGTAGGTGGTGAGGTAGGTGTTACGTGAGGTAGGTGGTGAGGTAGGTGTTACATGAGGTAGGTGGTGAGGTAGGTCTTACATGAGGTAGGTGGTGAGGTAGGTGTTACTTGAGGTAGGTGTTACGTGAGGTAGATGGTGAGGTAGGTGTTACATGAGGTAGGTGTTACATGAGGTAGGTGTTACATGAGGTAGGTGTTACATGAGGTAGGTGGTGAGGTAGGTAGTGTGGTAGGTGGTGAGGTAGGTGGTGAGGTAGGTAGTGAGGTAGGTGGTGAGGTAGGTAGTGAGGTAGGTGGTGAGGTAGGTAGTGAGGTAGGTAGTGAGGTAGGTGGTGAGGTAGATAGTGAGGTAGGTAATGAGGTAGGTAGTGAGGTAGGTAGTGATGTATGTATTGAGGTAGTGAGGTATGTAGTGAGGTAGGTAGTGAGGTAGGTAGTGAGGTATGTAGTGAGAGGTAGGAGGTGGGTGAGGTAGGTAGTAAGATAGGTAGTGAGGAGAGTGAGGTAGGTGGTGAGGTAGGTGGGAGGTAGGTGGTGAGATAGGTAGTGAGGTAGGGTGAGTGAGGTAGGTGAGTGAGGTAGGTGAGTGAGGTAGGTAGGAGGGTGGTGAGGTAGGTAGTGAGGTAAGTAGTGAGGTAGGTAGTGAGGTAGGGTGGTGAGGTAGGTGGTGAGGTAGGTAGTGAGGTAGGTGGTGAGGTAGGTGTTACGTGAGGTAGGTGGTGAGGTAGGTAGTGATGTAGGTAGTGAGGTAGGTGGTGAGGTAGGTGGTGAGGTAGGTAGTGAGGTAGGTGGTGAGGTAGGTAGTGAGGTAGGTGGTGAGGTAGGTGGTGAGGTAGGTAGTGAGGTAGGTGGTGAGTGAGGTAGGTAGTGAGGTAGGTAGTGAGGTAGGTAGTGAGGTAGGTAGTGAGGTAGGTGGTGAGGTAGGTAGTGAGGTAGGTGGTGAGGTAGGTAGTGAGGTAGGTAGTGAGGTAGGTGGTGAGGAGCTTCGAGATAATAATCATCAGAGCAGCGAATTCAGGGACGATGTATTTGTAATGGAGGATTCACGGACGATGTACGTATAATGGAGGATTTACGGACGATGTACGTGTAATGGAGGATTCACGGACGATGTACTTGTAATGGAGGATTCACGGACGATGTACGTGTAATGGAGGATTCACGGACGATGTACTTGTAATGGAGGATTCACGGACGATGTACGTGTAATGGAGGATTCACGGACGATGTACGTGTAATGGAGGATTCACGGACGATGTACTTGTAATGGAGGATTCACTGACGATGTACGTGTAATGCTAATCTTTGGACACATTTAAAAATTTGTGGAAATAATAAACCCGTGTGAGTCAGCACCCGGAGTCGTGGAGGCTCGATCCTCTGTCTGCTAAGCTTGAAATAAAAACAACAACAATGTCCATCATTGAAAGAGTAGTACAATTAGGTAAGAGACCAAGAGGAAGGCTCAAGATCCAAGGCAGCTGAGGAAAGGCCTCATGGGTCAGGGCAATTGGAGGCGTTGGGCCGATGCTCCTCACACCTCTTGCCCCTTTGTTCAACTAGTAGTGTAATTAGGTACCTAACTGGGTGTCAGAGAGGATGGACCTGGCGAAAAGGAGTTCAGGGGGAATAAAAATTCTTATTATGTGAGTTGAGACGGAATAAGAGCTGGTACTAAGTTGAGGTTGAATAACAACTCTTAAGGGATCTCAGGTAATATAACAGTTGTATTAATATTGGTAGAATTACCAACAATATGTTAATTAAAAGGACACAAATGTAACTAATGTGATATTTTATTGTGGAAACGTTGCCACAATAAAATGTCATATTAGTTGCATTTGTGTCCTTATACTTAACAAGATAACAGCTCTTTTTATGTAGATGAGATGATTAAAGACAAGAGCTTTTAGTTTGTAAATGAGCAGGATGACAGCTCTTAGTCTGTGAATTCAAACTTGTAAAAAAACTTGCTTCAGAATTTAGCATTTCCCTTCTCGTTGTGATGACTAACATTTGTTTTTCTCCGGCAGGTGAGACTGGATGCTGCACAGCATCACTGTACTGCAGGTGAGACTGGATGCTGCACAGCATCACTGTACTGCAGGTGAGACTGGATGCTGCACAGCATCACTGTACTGCAGGTGAGACTGGATGCTGCACAGCAACCCTGCACTGCAGGTGAGACTGGATGCTGCAACAGCAACCCTGCACTGCAGGTGAGACTGGATGCAGCACAGCAACCCTGCACTGCAGGTGAGACTGGATGCTGCACAGCATCACTGTACTGCAGGTGAGACTGGATGCTGCACAGCAACCCTGCAATGCAGGTGAGACTGGATGCTGCACAGCATCTCTGTACTGCAGGTGAGACTGGATGCTGCACAGCAACCCTGCACTGCAGGTGAGACTGGATGCTGCACAGCAACCCTGCACTGCAGGTGAGACTGGATGCTGCACAGCATCCCTGCACTGCAGGTGAGACTGGATGCTGCACAGCATCCCTGCACTGCAGGTGAGACTGGATGCTGCACAGCATCACTGTACTGCAGGTGAGACTGGATGCTGCACAGCAACCCTGCACTGCAGGTGAGACTGGATGCTGCACAGCAACCCTGCACTGCAAATGAGACTGGATGCTGCACAGCAACCCTGCACTGCAGGTGAGACTGGATGCTGCACAGCATCACTGTACTGCAGGTGAGACTGGATGCTGCACAGCAACCCTGCACTGCAGGTGAGACTGGATGCTGCACAGCAACCCTGCACTGCAGGTGAGACTGGATGCTGTACAGCAACCCTGCACTGCAGGTGAGACTGGATGCTGCACAGCAACCCTGCACTGCAGGTGAGACGGGATACTGCACAGCATCACTGTACTGCAGGTGAGACTGGATGCTGCACAGCATCACTGTACTGCAGGTGAGACTGGATGCTGCACAGCAACCCTGCACTGCAGGTGAGACTGGATGATGCACAGCAACCCTGCACTGCAGGTGAGACTGGATGCTGCACAGCATCCCTGCACTGCAGGTGAGACTGGATGCTGCAACAGCAACCCTGCACTGCAGGTGAGACTGGATGCTGCACAGCATCCCTGCACTGCAGGTGAGACTGGATGCTGCATAGCAACCCTGCACTGCAGGTGAGACTGGATGCTGCACAGCATCCCTGCACTGCAGGTGAGACTGGATGCTGCACAGCATCCCTGCACTGCAGGTGAGACTGGATGCTGCACAGCAACCCTGCACTGCAGGTGAGACTGGATGCTGCAACAGCACCCCTGCACTGCAGGTGAGACTGGATGCTGCACAGCAACCCTGCACTGCAGGTGAGACTGGATGCTGCACAGCAACCCTGCACTGCAGGTGAGACTGGATGCTGCACAGCATCCCTGCATGCAGGTGAGACTGGATGCTGCACAGCAACCCTGCACTGCAGGTGAGACTGGATGCTGCACAGCATCCCTGCACTGCAGGTGAGACTGGATGCTGCACAGCAACCCTGCACTGCAGGTGAGACTGGTTGCTGCACAGCAACCCTGCACTGCAGGTGAGACTGGATGCTGCACAGCATCCCTGCACTGCAGGTGAGACTGGATGCTGCACAGCAACCCTGCACTGCAGGTGAGACAGGATGCTGCACAGCAACCCTGCACTGCAGGTGAGACTGGATGCTGCACAGCAACCCTGCACTGCAGGTGAGACTGGTTGTTGCACAACAACCCTGCACTGCAGGTGAGACTGGATGCTGCACAGCAACCCTGCACTGCAGGTGAGACAGGATGCTGCACAGCAACCCTGCACTGCAGGTGAGACTGGTTGCTGCACAGCAACTCTGCACTGCAGGTGAGACTGGATGCTGCACAGCAACCCTGCACTGCAGGTGAGACTGGATGCTGCACAGCAACCCTGCACTGCAGGTGAGACTGGATGCTGCACAGCAACCCTGCACTGCAGGTGAGACAGGATGCTGCACAGCAACCCTGCACTGCAGGTGAGACTGGATACTGCACAGCAACCCTGCACTGCAGGTGAGACTGGTTGCTGCACAGCAACCCTGCACTGCAGGTGAGACTGGATGCTGCACAGCAACCCTGCACTGCAGGTGAGACTGGATGCTGCACAGCAACCCTGCACTGCAGGTGAGACTGGATGCTGCACAGCAACCCTGCACTGCAGGTGAGACAGGATGCTGCACAGCAACCCTGCACTGCAGGTGAGACTGGATGCTGCACAGCATCCCTGCACTGCAGGTGAGACTGGATGCTGCACAGTAACCCTGCACTGCAGGTGAGACTGGTTGCTGCACAGCATCCCTGCACTGCAGGTGAGACAGGATGCTGCAACAGCAACCCTGCACTGCTGGTAACTCTGGGGAGGGAGGGACTGGATGAAAATGAAGGGAGAGGGGGAGGCAGAGGAGGAGGGAAGAAATAAAGGTAAGGAAAGATGGCAGGGTATGACACTGAGGGAGGGAAGGTGGGGTCTGCCAGCATAATGTATAAAACATGTATAATACTCCCTTACGTGAATAATACACTAAGTCGTGTATAACACAATAACACTTGTATAATACACTATATCGTGTATAATGCAATAATTCGTCTATAATGCAAAAACTCGTGTATAACAAAATGACCCGTGAACAGTACAATAAGTCATCTGTTATACAATATACTCTGTTATACAATAACTCGTGTATAATACAACAGGCAATAAAATACTGCAATTTATGAAGACAGTTGACAGACCAGTGGTGGTCTGGTGATGTTCAGGACTGAGACCATCACCACCACTTCTCCAGTGATGGGATATATATATATATATATATATATATATATATATATATATATATATATATATATATATATATATATATATATATATATATATATATATATATATAGTTATGCACAGGTTGATTTCCGCTGATTTATGGCAAAAACAAATTTTCATTCTACTAATTCGGCACGAGAGACTCTTGCTAATTAGGTCAAACACACCGTGAGAGATAGATATGTAACTATATGAAGAGTGAGTGTGATACATTCTTGATGATTTTTTCAGAGATGTATATTTCGAGACGCATATTCACCTGTCAAAAGATGCATATATTTGACAGAGGAATTCTTGTTTCGGCTATACCTTTAATAAAATGGTCCATGAGAATTTCATCACAGAGACATGCAGTGAAATATGTTGAAACATGGAGAATGGCATATATATATATATATATATATATATATATATATATATATATATATATATATATATATATATATATATATATATATATATATATATATAATGTCGTGCCGAATAGGTAAAACTTGCTATTTTGGCTTAAATAGCAACGCTCTTCTTGCCGAATAAGGCAAGCGAAACTTTGTCTATGCAATAATTTCGCAAAAATCATTCTGAACGTAACGAAAAAAGTATTTTTCATTGTGTTTGTTTATTATTTAATTATTGTAAACCTATCTAAAATATATTGAGTTGGATTAGGCTAAATTAAATTGCGCTTGTTATAAGAACATAAGAAAGAAGGAACACTGCAGCAGGCCTACTGGCCCATGCGATGCAGGTTCAAGTCACATCCACTTAAGGAAGGAGCACGGCATCAGACCTAGTAGCACAAACTAGTCAGGTCCAACTCACACCCACCTACACCTACTCATGTATTTATCTAACCTATTTTTAAAACTACACAACGTCTTAGCTTCTATGACGGTACTCGGGAGTTTGTTCCACTCATCCACAACTCTATTACCAAACCAGTGCTTTCCTATATCCTTCCTGAATCTGAACTTTTCCAACTTGAAACCATTGCTGTTAGTCCTGTCTTGGCTGGATATTTTCAGCACGCTATTTACATCCCCTTTATTTATTCCTGTTTTCCATTTATACACCTCAATCATATCCCCCCTAATTCTACGCCTTTCTAGAGAGTGCACATTCAGGGCCCTCAGTCTATCTTCATAGGGAAGATTTCTGATACATGGGATCAACTTTGTCATCCTCCTTTGTACGTTTTCCAGAGCATTTATATCCATTCTGTAATACGGTGACCAAAACTGTGCAGCATAATCTAAATGAGGCCTAACCAAAGATATATTGAGTTGAAGAACAACCTGAAAACTTGTATTAATTATACTTCTTGATAAGAAGCCAAGGATTCTGTTAGCTTTATTGCCAACACTTATGCACTGTTGTCTTGGCTTCAGATTACTGCTAACCAGAACTCCTAAATTATTTTCGCAACCAGTAATATTAAGATCTTCATTATTTAGTTTATATGTAGCATGATTATTTTCCTGTCCAACACTTAGAACTTTGCATTTGTCAATATTAAACTGCAAGGTTAGGTAAGTTTTCTAAGGTTCTTATGGTTCAAAATTATTAATTTTTACATTAACATAAATGAAAAAATATATCTTTAAACGTATAAGAGAAATTTTTAAAAATGACTTAATTTTAAATGAGTTCTTGCTAATTGACCAATTTTACCTATTCGGCACGATATATATATATATATATATATATATATATATATATATATATATATATATATATATATGAGAGAGAGAGAGAGAGACAGGCAGATAGAGAGAGAGAGGTTAACGAGTCGAGTAAGATGCAGGAAGGCAGAGAGGAAGGAAGGCCGTGAAGGCAGAAGTGAGAGGAAGGAAGACCGTGAAGGCAGCAGTAAAAGGAAGGAAGACCGTGAAGGCAGCAGTGAGAGGAAGGAAGACCATGAAGGCAGAAATGAGAGGAAGGAAGACCGTGAAGGCAACAGTGAGAGGAAGGAAGACCGTGAAGGCAGAAGTGAGAGGAAGGAAGACCGTGAAGGCAGCAGTAAAAGGAAGGAAGACCGTGAAGGCAGCAGTGAGAGGAAGGAAGACCATGAAGGCAGAAATGAGAGGAAGGAAGACCGTGAAGGCAACAGTGAGAGGAAGGAAGACCGTGAAGGCAGAAATGAGAGGAAGGAAGACCGTGAAGGCAGCAGTGAGAGGAAGGAAGACCGTGAAGGCAGCAGTGAGAGGAAGACCGTGAAGACAGCAGTGAGAGGAAGGAAGACCGTGAAGGCAGCAGTGAGAGGAAGACCGTGAAGGCAGCAGTGAGAGGAAGGAAGATCGTGAAGGCAGCAGTGAGAGGAAGGAAGACCGTGAAGGCAGCAGTGAGAGGAAGACCGTGAAGGCAGCAGTGAGAGGAAGACCGTGAAGGCAGCAGTGAGAGGAAGGAAGACCGTGAAGGCAGCAGTGAGAGGAAGGAAGACCGTGAAGACAGCAGTGAGAGGAAGGAAGACCGTGAAGACAACAGTGAGAGGAAGGAAGACCGTGAAGGCAGCAGTGAGAGGAAGGAAGACCGTGAAGGCAGCAGTGAGAGGAAGGAAGACCGTGAAGGCAGCAGTGAGAGGAAGGAAGACCGTGAAGGCAGCAGTGAGAGGAAGGAAGACCGTGAAGGCAGCAGTGAGAGATAACAGAGAAAGTTGGAGACATGATGACGGGAAAATACCACACTAGCTCCTAGTCTTTCACTCACCTATTTGTTCTCACCTACTTGTGGTTGCAGGGGTGGATTCACAGCTCCTGGCCCCGCCTTTTCGCTGAATGCTTGTGTGTTGTCACCTTTTTTGGTGGTTTCTATAGACGAGTTGAAACTATAATGAATTCTAACATCGATTACAGATTATAACTACTCTTGAAACTGTGTATGGGTTTTCTCCTGTACCTCTTCATCTAGCTCATTTAAATTGCGTCGCGCAATGACTGAAAAAAATAATAATTTCCCAATATACATGTTGCTAAACAAACTGTCACCATTCACTATCTCTTCTTCCCTGAGAAGTGTAAATATCATGTTATTTCGGGTACTTGTCTAGTCCAGCATCATGTTGTGCTTACCACAGGGCTGGCAAGAATGGGAAAGGGAAGGACTGGGGCATGGTGAAGAGGTCAAACTGGTAACGGGTGCGCAGAGAATGATGAGAAGGAATAGGTGACCTTAATAGGTAACCTTAATAGGTGACCTTAAATAACCTAAGCAATGTAAAGCCTCTTCCTGGGTGTGAGCTATGGCTTGAAAATGTTGCAGCGAGGAGGTTGATAGGAATGCAGATGCCAAATTAGAGTTATGCAGAAGAATTAAGAGGGTAAAAAAAGAATTACATGGTGGGATGTTATGAAAGCTCCAATTTAGACGCCTTAGAAGTTGTTTGGAATATTTGGTTGTTTACAAAATATTAAGTAGAATAAAGACTAATATAATAATTGAAGTTCTAATCTTGTATGGGTCATATAGCTCTGTGGGGTAGGGATGTGTAAAGGCTAGGGTTGTCCAGGGAAAAGGGGTGTGAGAGGGTAGGAGTTAATGGGGCTGGGTTAGTGTGAGTGTAAAATTGAAATCTAGTTGGTGCAACACATTAGTTCCCATTAAAAATTCTATGAGCAAGGAGGTCAGTTAGAGTGAATGCGCCAGGACAGTGTAGATACCAGTGTTTTAGAATCTCAGGTTGAAGTGTTGAAGAAGGAGGTTCTACTTCTTCAGGAGGAAAATAGGAGGCTGAAGCTTCGCCTAGATGGGTGTGGGTGTGGGAGTGAGTGTGAGATGGTTGGAGCTGGTAAGGAGGAAATGGCTACCAACAGTGAAAGTGGCAGCCGCTTTAAGTGGCAAGTGGTTCACAATTCAGGAAGAAGGAAGATAAGGAAGGTTAATAGAGAAGATGTGAAGGTAGGAAATCGATTCTCTGTTCTCCAGGACGAGTGTACTTCAGTGGTCAGTGAGGTTAAAGGTACCACTGACTCCCTGCTAATCAAGGTAAGAATATTCTGATTGTGGGAGACTCTCAGGTAAGATATATGGACCGTGCTTTTGTAACAGAGACAGGAAGGTCAGACAGAGGGTGTGCCTCCCAGGAGCTGGTGTTGGTGACATAGTCAGCAGGTTGGATAATATTATGTCAGGTAATGGGAACAAGCCCATTATCTGTCTTAGTGCTGGTGGAAATGACATTGGGAAGGGCAGGAGACAGGAGCTACTAGATAAGTACAGGTCAGCCATAGAAGTCGTTAGGTCTAAGGGAGGTATCCCAATCATATGTAGCATTTTGCCTAGAAAGGAGTGGCAATGAATGGATGTCTAGGGCAATTGGTATAAATTGCTGGCTAGACAGGTACTGCAAGGAACTTGCAATTCCATTCATTGATACCTGGGACAAATTCTATGGCAAACGTGATATGTATGCAAGGGATGGGGTTCATCTCTCTGGGGCTGGAGTGATTGCATTAGCCGATACGATTGAGGGGGTCATTGGAGACTTGTCTAGGACTTTAAACTGATAGATTATAGAGGTATGGGTGTTTGTGGGAAACAATCAGGCTGTAGTATTAGGCCTGGAAACAGCAGATATTACCAGGATACCTCAGGGATATGTTTAAAAACAATATTCAAAATAAAGTTTGTAAATGCAAAGCAATTGATCAACAAACAAAGAGAGATAGTAGAGGGCAACGAGTGACTAGCTCCCTTAAGGTTTACTATACAAATAGTAGGAGTCTAAGAAATAAGATAGATGAGCTAAGATTACTTGCAAGTGCAGGTAATATAGATATTATTGCTATAACAGAGACCTGGTTCAACCTGAAAGATAGAGAAATGCCTTCCGAGTGCAACATTCAGGGTTACAAACTATTCCACACTGATAGGGTCAACAGGAAGGGTGGTGAAGTGGCGATGTATGTCAGAGATAATTTTAATTGTTGTGTTAGACATGATATAAGATTAGAAACAGCGGACACAGAATCTGTTTGGCTACAGTTTCTCGAGGGTCGTGAAAAATTAATTTTGGGTGTGATTTACAGGCCCCCAAGTCTGAATAGGAGTGCAGTAAGCTGCTATGGGACGAAATTCATAAGGCGTCTAGATATGAAAATGTTGTGTTAATGGGAGATTTTAACTTTAGACAAATTGATTGGAACAATGAGACAGGTAATCTCGAGTCTAGTGACTTTCTTGATACGGTTCAGGATTGTTTTTTAAAACAGTTTGTGACAGAACCAACTAGAGGTAGCAACTTGCTTGATTTGGTTCTTGCCAACAAAGAATCACTAATTAATAATCTTGAGGTTAATGAAGAGCTTGGGGAAAGCGATCACAAATCACTTAGCTTTAATATATCATGGAATTACCCAGGTAACTGCAATCAAGTCTCTGTTCCAGACTTTCGTGTTGCCGACTTCATGGGGCTGAGAAATTACCTAGGTGGGCTAATTGGGATGACCTGACTATGGGTCAGGTAGGTGGTTTTGGTTGCCAATATGACGTTTTTCAGAGCGTAGTTCTAGCTGCCCAGTCAACCTTTGTTCCAAGTAGGGAAATTAGATCTAACAAAAATGATCCTAAATGGATGAACAATAGATTAAAACATCTCATTGGTCAAAAGAGAGGCATATATAGGCGTATCAAAAGAGGGGATGGACAGATAAGAAATCAATATTTTCAATTAAAGAGAGAAATAAAAAAGGAATAAGAAAAGCAAAAGGGATTATGAGGCTAAGGTCGCAAGGGATTCGAAGACTAACCCAAAAGGGTTCTTTCAGGTATACAGAAGTAAGATTAGGGACAAGATAGGCCCACTTAAGAGTAACTCAGGACAAATCACGGACAGTGATAAGGATATGTGTGAAATTTTCAATACTTACTTCCTCTCAGTTTTTACTCAGGAAGATACTAGCGGAATTCCAGAAATAATAAATTATGTAGAACTGGAAGATAATAGACTATGCTCGATTGGGGTAACTAGTGACATGGTCCTCAGACAAATAGAGAAATTAAAACCTAACAAATCCCCAGGCCCTGGTGAACTGTTTGCAAGAGTTTTAAAGGAATGTAAAGAGGAACTTAGCAAACCTTTGGCAAATCTTTTCAATATATCACTACAAACTGGCATAGTGCCAGACAAGTGGAAAAGGGCAAATGTAATACCTATTTACAAGGCAGGTGACAGGTCCTTAGCTTCGAACTATAGACCAATAAGCCTTACCTCCATAGTTGGTAAATTTATGGAATCAATAATTGCCGAGGCAATTCGTAGCCATCTTGAAAAGCATAAATTGATTAATGAATCTCAACACGGTTTTACTAAGGGGCGTTCCTGTCTTACGAATTTACTAACTTTTTCACTAAGGTGTTTGAGGAGGTAGATCATGGTAATGAATATGATATTGTGTATATGGACTTCAGTAAGGCTTTCGATAAAGTTCCACATCAGAGGCTACTGAGGAAACTTAAGGCACACGGAATAGCAGGAGAAATTTTTCCTGGGTAGAGGCATGGTTGACAAATAGGCGGCAGAGAGTTTGCATAAATGGAGAGAAATCAGAATGGGGGCGCGTCTCAAGCGGTGTTCCACAGGGGTCAGTTTTGGGCCCCTGTTGTTTACAATTTACATAAACGACATAGATGAGGGAATAAATAGTAACATAAGTAAATTTGCTGATGACACCAAAATAGGTCGTCCAATTCATTCAAATGAGGACATTAGAGCACTCCAGGATGATTTGAATAGACTGATGCAGTGGTCGGAGAAGTGGCAGATGCAATTTAATGTAAATAAATGCAAAGTTCTAAATGTTGGGCAGGACAATAACCATGCCACATATAAGCTGAATAATGTAGATCTTATTACTTGTGATTGCGAGAAGGATTTAGGAGTTCTGGTTAGTAGTAATCTGAAGCCAAGACAACAGTGCATAAGTGTTCGCAATAAAGCTAACAGAATCCTTGGCTTCATATCAAGAAGTATAAATAATAGAAGTCCTCAGGTTGTTCTACAACTCTATATATCTTTGGTTAGGCCTCATTTAGATTATGCTGCACAGTTCTGGTCACCGTATTACAGAATGGATATAAATGCACTGGAAAACGTACAAAGGAGGATGACAAAGTTGATCCCATGTATCAGAAATCTTCCCTATGAGGATAGATGAGGGCCCTGAATCTGCACTCTCTAGAAAGGCGTAGAATTAGGGGGGATATGATTGAGGTGTATAAATGGAAAACAGGAATAAATAAAGGGGATGTAAATAGCGTGCTGAAAATATCCAGCCAAGACAGGACTCGCAGCAATGGTTTCAAGTTGGAAAAGTTCAGATTCAGGAAGGATATAGGAAAGCACTGGTTTGGTAATAGAGTTGTGGATGAGTGGAACAAACTCCCGAGTACCGTCATAGATGCTAAGACGTTGTGTAGTTTTAAAAATAGGTTAGATAAATACATGGGTGGGTGTGGATGGGTGTGAATTTGGACCTGACTAGCTTGTATTACCAGGTCAGTAGCTGTACTAATTCCTTAAGTGGAAGTGACCTGACCAGGTGGTCGGCTGACCAGGTGGTCAACTAGACAATTATATGAGTGGGTGCGGTTGGGTGTGAGTTGGTCCTGACTAGCCTGTGCTAGGTCAGATGCAGTGTTCCCTCCTTAAGTGAATGTAACCTGACCTGGCTGGGTCGGGGCTTAAGCCGTTGGAGATTTGAACCTGCCTCGCATGGGCCAGTAGGCCTGCTGCAGTGTTCCTTCTTTCTTATGTTCTTATGTTCTTATCTGTGGGTATCTGTGAGTGAGTCGTGTGTGTCAGATCCCTAACCATGAGACTATAGCCTTCCAAACCTTACAGTGGTGGGAAGTAGACGACCAGAATAAAAACTGTGCTTTAATGGAAAACTATTTGTTGCGTTCTAACCCGGAATAACGTCGTCGCCAGGGGTTGCAGAGTGTCTGAGCGAATACGGAAAAATAAGCTGAGAAAGAAATACCCCTTCGGGAAACTGGGATGTCATGAATAGTTGAACGAGCAACAAAATCTGCTTGTTCATCATCCTGAACATTGGCGTGACCAGGAGTCCATGGCGTGACCAGGAGTCCATGGCGTGACCAGGAGCCCAGCGAAAAACGACATAAGCAAAGTTATATACGAAGGACGATAGGATGAGGGAAGTGGTATTTCTGGATAAATTGCAATACACTTTGGGAGTCGGAAACAACCACGAATGACGAGGCGGACATAGTCACTTTGTATTTTATAGCAGTGAAAATTGCATATTACTCCTGTGAAATTACTGGCCAACTCTGCTATTGTTTACCTTTGCATTATACTTTCCGGAAAAGCAAATACATAGAAGACACCATGAAGATAAATAGAAACAACAGTGTATACGGCTATAGCAGGAGAATGAGACTGAAACTTTTCAAGAAAGAGTGAGAATAGAGTTGTAGTAAGCAAGTGATCTTTTGGGCATGACATACTAGAAATAAGGTAAAATGAGTTATTTAAAAATCGTTCTCCTCCCATTCTGTCGCTACATTCATTATGTACCTTTTGGTTCTCTTCTTGAACTGGCTGATGCTATGACTGGCTTTGACATGTGCAGGCAGTCTGTTCCATTCCTTTATTACTGTACAATATAAGGTGTTTGAAGCCTGGCCACAGACTGTGGGTACTACAAAGTTGTGCTCTCTCCCCCTAGTACTATGACTGCTTTGGTTCCCAGCCTTGACAAAATTGGCAGCAAGATATTCTGGACACTGTGAGCAATTTTATAAACTTGATTTAACTTAAGTTGTTTTACTCTGTCTTCAATATTTAGCATATCCAATTGTTGTAATTCATCCTGGCCTACATGCTCTCTTGGTCCCAGGTCCAGGATGAATCTTATCATTTTGTTCTGGGTGATTTGCAGCTTATCTTTCAGTTTTTTTGTCAAGGCAGAGTACCATGAAGAGCAAGCGTAGTCAATATGACATTGTATAAGGGCTAGACATAGGGTCCTGCGAGCCTCAGTAGGTAGACACTGTGCTTGTCTGTAGAGGAACTTCAGTCTGGCATTCGCTTTCTTTACTACACTGTTCCCTATCAATTATCCTGACATGCATGCGTCAAAGGGGATTCCCAGATATTTTACTGAGGAAACCGTACATTAAAATTATTTACCTAAATGAACCACTATGCCTACTTCTTTTCTATTAATGTTATATCGATCATGTTGCAGTCAGTATTGCAACCACTTAGCACTGTGTACCTGTAACCTTACGATACCTTCATGCAGTAGTAGTTAAGCAGGCTATATATTATGGCGACGTTCACGACAGACGTAGCATAATGTTCGGTGTGCAGATTCTGGTCTAATGTCACCCCATCACGAGGACCCCTTGCACGATGTGCAATCCTGTATCTTTGTAAAACGTTGCTGTTTAAGGCTGTGCACAATAGACTCCACTATCGTGTTTCAAGAGAGAGGATTCAATTATGTTTCTTTCCATGATGGAACTGTTGGGTACAATGATCTGGGCGGCAGCTTGCCCTGGTGGGTGATTACGAGAACTGACATGGTTAAAGATAGCATTTGACTCCTGGCCTGTCGTGATTGAGTACTGGTGTTGGTAAACCTCTGGAAGCCAGATTATCCCAACACTAAAGCTCGATCAGGATGGGCCAGGAGTCGAATGCTATCTTTAACCATGTCAGTTGTAATCACCCCCAGATAGCTTCCAGATTACTGCACCCAGCTGTTCGGACTGCCTCTGCATTCTGAGAAGCGCAGTGAGTGTCCTACGCTACCATACTCTGAGAAAACTTCCCCTCATTTCTTCTGTTGGTACCTTTGCAACATTGCATGGCTCCTGATGACGCATTGAGAACCGTGAAAGTATTTGAGTAAAAGATTTCCATCCCCCGTGGCTTGTCTTGCATTGTTAAGATCGCCTGTCTTCGATTGTATGCGTGTATATATATATATATATATATGAGCGAAAATCACATGATGCTCTAACCCACAGGACCACCAAATTCTACAAGAATCAAGCACCCAGCAGAGCTAGGTGTTTTATCTTGATCCGAGGACATACGGTGGTGTGGGTGCCTCTGAGCTAATTTCATTCTACTCCCCGTTTGGGGAGTAGAACTAGAAAATACACCCAGAAGTTACAAATAATAATGTAATTCATGTTGTCAGGAATGAATTAAGCAGATTAAGTTAATGGAGTCCTGGCAATGATAATTACATTTGAGAGATAATTTATGCATAATGAAAGTGACGAACTAGCGGTGAAGCTAACAACGAGACAGGCTAATGTAGCACACAGAAGTAGACATAGAAAACAAGCAAACACACAAAAAGACTAACAGTGTGGAAAAAAAAGGGGGGGGAATTCTGATGCAGACACAAACAGATAAAGACAGGCAGACTGACAGACAAGCAAACAGGCAGGCAGAAAAACACATCCTGAGAGAGAGACAAACACAGTCAAGATGACACAAGCAGACAGGCAAACCCACAGACAGACATGCAGAGAGAACCTGACAGCTAGGCCTATAAGGCCTATAAGGCTAGCTGTGTCATTCTCCCCATCATACTGTGTCCAAGGTCTTCCAAGCGCAGTTTTATAACAACAGCCATCATTAGCACTACCACTACAGATATGATCAGCAACACATCTACAAGTTAATCTTAAAACCACTCCTGAAGAAGATGTCATTCCACTTGGAGAATGTGAGAGGGAAGACAAATACGCCAGGAACACTGACTGTAATTTCCTTGATGAAGTAATGTTAAGTTGCTTATCAAGAAGGATCTAAATAAATGTCGTTTCCTGAAATCGATAGTTATTAGTTTTGTCAATACAGTTGTGCAGAAGACGGGGAGCTTCAGTGCTCTTGGGTTAACAGACACAGAAGCTACTGATGAGGCATTTATTACAAGCACTTTATCAAACAAAATCCTAAAGGGATTAGTACCAAACTTGCACACGAAAATCACTTCCTATGAAAGCAAAACACTCGGCAAGAGATGCAACATTCCCCCAATGAAAAGCAGGGGCGCCACGAGCACACTGAGAGAACACAATAAGTGTCAGGGTTCCAAGACTGTTCAACTGCCTCCCAGCATACATTAGGGGGATTACCAATAGACCCCTGGCTGTCTTCAAGAAGGCACTGGACAGGCACCTAAAGTCAGTACCTGACCAGCCGGGCTGTAGGTTCGCACGTCGAGTTGCGTGTGGACAACAGTAACAGTCTGGTTAATCAGGCCCTGATCCACCATGAGGTCTGGTCACAGACCGGGCAGCTGGGGCGTTGACCCCCGGAACCCTCTCCAGGTATACTCCAGGTAATACAAACAATGAAAGACACAGAAGGTATAAGAAAATGAAAACAGTGACGTGCGAGAGGTGGAGAATAATCAAGAGGATGAAGAGGGGAAATGTCAGAGAGAGAGAGAGAGAGAGAGAGAGAGAGAGAGAGAGAGAGAGAGAGAGAGAGAGAGAGAGAGAGAGAGAGAGAGAGAGAGAGAGAGAGAGAGAGTCTGAGTCTACATCGAAGGCAGAGCTTTTAATGAGGAGGTTAGTCGAGTGTTAGTGTGATGTAGATGTCAGAAGTGACTCCTACATACCCACTGATAACTATAACCGTCTTGTTATATTAAGTGAGATCCAGCATTTTCTGGCAGGACGGTGCCAGTCGTGTCTCAATGTGGCATTGTGCGAGAATCACGCGTGTCCGATTCGTAATGCTAATAATGCAGTATCCCAAACCTGAGAATGGTGGGAAGAAGATGGTTAGAATCCCGAGCGTGATTTAGAAGAGAACGGTTTGTAGTGTTCCCATTCTGAACAACGTTGTCGTCACCAACTGTAGAGTCGCTGACACAGAAAATACACAAAATAATTCGAGAAGGAATATCCTGCGGAACATTCAGAGGTCGGGAGTCGCCGACTAAACGACTTGTTCGTTGCCTCTGCATCAACGCTCTGGGTATCACTTTCCAGAAAAAACTACCGCATACTCGATACCTCCAGAGATTTAGAAAGATCAGTGTATACGACTAGAGGAAGAGAATGAAAATGAAAGTATTTAAGATAAGTGAGCCTTTGCAGGTGGAAGCGGGAATGAGCAAACTTGAATCATGGGAACTTGACAGAGACGGAGAGCAAACATAAAGATATGAAGTGAACATAAAAGGAAGGTAAATTAAATATATGTTATTAGAGCGCAAATACGGAGAGGAAAGTGGCGTAACAAATGGGGGTGATAATTAGATAAATAATCTTTACTAATATCCGTAACTGTTCTATATATGGAAGGATCGTGGAGGTCACGAAAGCAAACAAAGTAATGGAGATAACGGATATCGCGTTGATCTTGTGAAGACGGAGTATGTGTCTCTGTTGATGGGAAGATCGATAACCCCCGAGGTACAAACGAAGCTCTTGACGTTGAATGCGATCAATTCCAGAAAGTGGAGCTGAGGCCGATGAATATAATTGGTCTCCGAAGGTGAATAAGACTGCTATCATCCATAAACAATAACCATTACAGATTTAGAGACGAAAAATCTTATCTTACAGTCTTCGGGGTTTACTGTATCAAATACCTTCATGCTGACCTTATGGTTTACCAGAAGGCATTTGATACTGTACCTCACAAGAGACTGAGGTAAAACATGTGACGAGCAGCCAGTGATGAAGGAGAATGTACTTCCGTGGATCAAAGAGTAATTGACGGGGAAAAGATGTAAGACCTGGGAAGAGTAACAGGCCGGTGTGGCACACGTCGGCACTAGGACACTATTGTTTCTGTTATATGTGAATGACTTTCTGATGGAAAAGAGCTAGATGTTTCTCTGTTTGCAATTGATATAAAATTATTGAGGAGAATGCAGTACGGTGAGGACGAGAAAAGGTTTGTGAATGAACTTGCACAAATTGCAAGACTGGTCAGACAGGTGTTACTTGAATTTACCCCAACAAATGCAAGGTTATGGAAACTGTGGAAGGGGCAAGAAAACTGAAAAAGGAGGATGGATGAGAGGAACAGAGGCTCCAGATCTAGGGGTGATCATAATGCCAAGCATATCGCCATAGCCATACATCAACCGAATAAACTTTCCTGCCAGTATTCAACAGGCAAATCTATGAGTTTTTTTTTCAGGAATCTAAGTAGACGTTTATGTTTTTTCTGACACCAGCATGGAGGAAGTAATTCAGGTATGTGAGAAGCTAAGAGACCGGGGCCAGGACCTGAGACTAGACCCCTGCAACTACATATAGGTGAGGACACATACATACACTCTCACACATAAACCTATGCACACACAAAAGAAATCCACATACACACACACACACACACACACACACACACACACACACACACACACTCACACACACTCACACACACTCACACACACTCACACACACTACACACACACACACACACACCACACACACACACACACACACACCACACACTCACACACACTCACACACACTCACACACACACACACACACACACACACACACACACACACTCACACACACACACACACACACACACACACACACACACACACACTCACACACACTCACACACACACACACACACACACACACACCCACACACCCACACTCACACACACACACACACACACACACACACACACACACACACTCACACACACACACACACACACACACTCACACACACACACACACACACACACACACGGCACAGAAAGACAGGTATTCAAAGTCATACAAGAAAGCACAGATATAAACAAAAATACACACTGAGAGACACACAGATGGACAGACATAGAGACAGCCATACAGACAAGATATTCATATAGATTGACAGCAACACAGACAGCCATAAAAGCAGCGTCATCACAGGTATTCTTCATACACACAAGAACAACAAACCATTAATAAAACATTGGATGAGTGGGATGAGTGTGGATGGTCTTCATCACCCACACTCATCACACGAAGAGCCTCTTCATCACCCACACTCATCACACGAAGAGCCTTTATCTCACTGCTAATCACTACATCATCCTGACAACCTAACTCCTTCATCAGCCAGAGACTGTGTATGAAAATTAACTTTGTAAAATAAAGATGAGATCAAATGTGGAGGTAGGAAGTAGTTACTGATCAAACCATGAAGTATCCTGGGCACAGTAGTAGTAATAGTAGTAATAATAATAGTAGTAGTAGTAATAGTAGCACAAACACACGGGTGCAGAAGTTTATGGTTGACATTTGACTTGATATAGAACTTAATCATAACAGTGTGACACGACCAGCTGCTCTGCACTTCTCCTCTCCTCAAACTCTGAGCACCAGCAGCAGCAAGCAATAACAACTGTAGCAGCAGCAGCAATAACAGCAGCAATAACAGCCGCAATAGCAGCAGCACCATCACCACCACCACCAAAACCACCAGCAGCATCACCAGCACCACCACCACCTGTTATTGCAACAACAACATCAGCAGCAGCAGCAACAACAACAGCCGTCGCAACAGCAGCAGCAGCAGTAGTAACAAATATAGTTACAATTTGAAACTCTACTTAGTTTTTCTCTCTCCTTATCAGTAGCATCACTTGTGGTGTTCAACATGATTGTATGTTAGGGGGGATGGGGATGAAGGGGCGGGGGATGGGGATGAAGGGGCGGGGGATGAAGGGGCGGGGGATGGGGATAAAGGGGCGGGGGATGGGGATGAAGGGGCGGGGGATGGGGATAAAGGGGCGGGGGATGGGGATGAAGGGGCGGGGGATGGGGATAAAGGAGCGGGGGATAGGGATGAAGGGGCGAAGATCGAGTCATGGCTCACCAATAGGAAGCAGAGAGTGTGCATAAATGGGGTTAAATCCGAATGGGGACTTGTAACAAGTGGTGTTCCACAGGGATCAGTCTTAGGCCCATTGTTATTTATAATACATATCAATGACCTTGATGAGGGAATTACTAGTGATATGAGCAAATTCGCCGACGACACGAAGATAGGTAGGATAATTGATTCAAACATAGATGTCATAGAACTTCAGGAAGATTTAGACAAACTTAATTCGTGGTCAGAAAAGTGGCAGATGCAGTTCAATGTAGATAAATGCAAGGTTCTGAAGCTCGGGAGTGTCCATAACCCAAGCACTTATAAGTTAAATAACGTAGAACTTAGCCATACAGATTGCGAGAAGGACTTGGGGGTGATGGTAAGCAGCAACCTTAAACCAAGACAGCAATGCCTAAGCGTACGTAATAAGGCAGATAGATTACTGGGATTTATATCAAGAAGTGTTAGCAACAGAAGTCCAGAGGTTATATTACAGCTTTATACATCATTAGTAAGGCCTCACCTAGATTATGCAGCTCAGTTCTGGTCTCCATATTACAGAATGGACATAAATTCGTTAGAAAACATTCAGCGTAGAATGACTAAATTAATACATAGCATTAGAAATCTTCCTTACGAAGAAAGATTGAAGACCCTAAAATTACATTCACTTGTAAGACGTAGAATGAGGGGAGACATGATCGAGGTATACAAGTGGAAAATGGGTATTAACAAAGGGGATATAAATAAGGTCTTGAGGATATCTCTCCAAGAGAGAACCCGCAATAATGCATTCAAGTTAGATAAGTTTAGATTTAGAAAGGATATAGGAAAGTATTGGTTTGGAAATAGGGTAGTTGATGAGTGGAACAGTCTGCCTAGTAGGGTTATTGAAGCTAGGACCTTGGGTAGTTTTAAATTTAGGTTGGATAAATTCATGAGTGAGAGGGGTTGGATTTGAGTGGGAATTGCACATGAGTAAATAAAATTATCAAAGCTTATTTCTTAGGTAGCATTGAAAATTAGGTTGAACAAATATTCTGTTAGTGGGATGGAATGTGAAGGACCTGCCTCGTATGGGCCAACAGGCCTGCTGCAGTGTTCCTCCTTTCTTATGTTCTTATGTTAATATTCTGACCTCATCTATGGAGATAAAAGTCGAAGTGGGTAGTGTGTCTTCAGTAGGTAACTTCCAAACACACATGTATGGAACACCTTACTGTCGCACCGACTCTCGTTACCTCTTCTTCCTCCTCCTCCCTACGGTGGCGTCTGCTTCTCTTACAATTAATTTAACATAGGCACGTCCTGGGGCCGGTGATACACACTTCTCGTTAATTACAACACGCTTGTGTCTTCCGTTCACCTCACACACTCACCTCACACACTCACCTCACACACTCACCTCACACACTCACCTCACACACTCACCTCACACACTCACCTCACACACTCACCTCACACACTCACCTCACACACTCACCTCACACACTCACCTCACACACTCACCTCACACACTCACCTCCTCCTCAACACTCCACTAAACTTCTCTTATTTTGAGATAGTTCATTAACTCACATTTTTTTCTATTTTAAAATATTATCTTTTAATATTTTCTTCCAAGATTTTTTTCACTTTGCGAAAGCGGCGCTGCCTCCCTCCCTAACACTTTCCCTCCCTCCCTCCCTCCCTCCCTCCCTCCCTCCCTCCCTCCCTCCCTCTCTCCTTCCCTCCCACTCAACCTCCCTCCCTCCCTCCCTCCCTCCCTCCCTTTCTCCCTCTCTCCCTCAATCCCTCTCTCCTTCCCTCCCACTCAACCTCCCTCCCTAAATCCCTCCCTCAATCCCTCCCTCTCTCATTTCCTTCCTCTCAACTCCCTCCCCTCCCTCCCTCCCTCTCTCTCTCATTTCCTTCCTCTCAACCTCCCTCCCTCCCTCCCTCCCTCTCTCTCTCATTTCCTTCCTCTCAACCTCCCTCCCTCCCCCAGAGAAAGTATTTCCTCCTCCCTCACCTAGAGAAATCGTTCCTTTATTTCTAATTTAGAGAAATCGTCTCTCCCTCTCTCCCTTAGATAGGGTCGATGAGAAATGAATGGAAGATGTCTTTTTATTCCACTTGTTCCTCATTTCCTCACCATCAGCAACTCCTGGGTGAGAGCTGCACACTCACCCATGGACTATGCTGACCTCACAAGCGACACCTCTCAGACTATGCCTCCAAGTTTACGTCTCCTGGTGGTGCGTTGTGTGTGGCATCAGCATACAGAATAGTCTCATTGTCTTGTGTGGTCAGAGACCTGCAAAATGACCAGAAATCATAATGACTCTCTCTAATAAAGTTGATATTTTGTTTTTTTCTCGCCTCTAAATCAAGCCAAGACGATGAGAGGAAACAATATTCAGTAGAGTATGGCAGTTAATCTCGCACATCACTAATAAACAAGTAAAGCTGTTTACATTGTCTTTATTAAGTAT
Organism: Cherax destructor; assembly: GCA_009830355.1. NCBI lineage: Eukaryota > Metazoa > Arthropoda > Malacostraca > Decapoda > Parastacidae > Cherax > Cherax destructor. Next base: position 122,193 of record WNWK01003172.1, read on the forward strand.
TGGTGGTTACAAGAACTCGTTCCAACCTGTAACACATTGAAGGTTTTGATTCACTCAAACATGATAAAGTAAGTGAAGGTGACAAAGAAGCTCGATCCAACATGTGGAACTACAATGAAGCTGTAATACTTGATACTCAATGATGTAACATAAGTGAAGCTGTAATACTTGTACAGTACAATGAAGCTGTAATACTTGATACCAGTACAATGAAGCTGTAATACTTGATACCAGTACAATGAAGCTGTAATACTTGATACCAGTACAATGAAGCTGTAATACTTGATACCAGTACAATGAAGCTGTAATACTTGATACCAGTACAATGAAGCTGTAATACTTGATAGCAGTACAATGAAGCTGTAATACTTGATACCAGTACAATGAAGCTGTAATACTTTATACCAGTACAATGAAGCTGTAATACTTGATACCAGTACAATGAAGCTGTAATACTTGATACCAGTACAATGAAGCTGTAATACTTGATACCAGTACAATGAAGCTGTAATACTTGATAGCAGTACAATGAAGCTGTAATACTTGATACCAGTACAATCGTGTGAGAACCTGCTGGGAGAAAACACTCTTCGGGCATAGGTTCCAACTAGCTCCAACTAGATGCTATACAGGAACAAACTCTGGCCATTGCATCAAGACGAACAGCTAATAATGAGCCACCCAGGATACAGTAATCACAGTAGTGGTGGTAGTACTGATAGTTGTGGTGGTTGTGGTAGACATAGCAGGGGACACTGGTAGGCTGGTGTTGGCTCTGAAGCAGCTCAGGACAGCTAGAGACTGTCTACCTCACTGATAGGGAGGTCCGGAGCTAGAGACTGTCTACCTCACTGATAGGGAGGTCCGGAGCTAGAGACTGTCTACCTCACTGATAGGGAGGTCCGGAGCTAGAGACTGCCTACCTCACTGATAGGGAGGTCCGGAGCTAGAGACTGTCTACCTCACTGATAGGGAGGTCCGGAGCTAGAGACTGCCTACCTCACTGATAGGGAGGTCCGGAGCTAGAGACTGCCTACCTCACTGATAGGGAGCTAACGTGGATTGTTACATCAAGGATACTAAAACAAAGAGCTTTCTCCCCACACCTCTGGTTATTTCCGTAATGAAAAACGGTAAAAATAACAGCACTCTGTAGAAACGGCATGGAATTTATAGGAGAAATGAAAGTTTAGAGGAGACAGGAGCTACAGACCACCTTTACATTTTAGAATTGTTTTTATGAAAATACTGGTGTTAGTCCACTACCACTGTGGGTGTCAGTCCTGCCACTTTTAGTTATTACTTCTACTTCTGTAGTACAATTGGACGCCAGTGAGGTAGGCAGTCTCTAGCTCCGGACCTCCCTATCAGTGAGGTAGACAGTCTCTAGCTCCGACCTCCCATCAGTGAGGTAGACAGCTGTCTAGCTCCGACCCCCCTATCAGTGAGGTAGGCAGTCTCTAGCTCCGGACCTCCTATCAGTGAGGTAGACAGTCTCTAGCTCCGGACCTCCCTATCAGTGAGGTAGACAGTCTCTAGCTCCGGACCTCCCTATCAGTGAGGTAGACAGTCTCTAGCTCCGGACCTCCCTATCAGTGAGGTAGACAGTCTCTAGCTCCGGACCTCCCTATCAGTGAGGTAGACAGTCTCTCTTTCTCAGCGCACAACCTCGGTCTGGACTTTCAAGTCTTCTGTCTGTATTTTCCATGTATACTTCATTTCATTCCCTCCCTCCTCGTCTCCACGTTTGCATGCCAGCCTGCCTGCCTGCTTGCCAGCCTGCCTGCTTGCCAGCCTGCCTGCTTGCCAGCCTGCCTGCCTGCTTGCCAGCCTGCCTGCTTGCCAGCCTGCCTGCTTGCCAGCCTGCCTGCCTGCTTGCCAGCCTGCCTGCTTGCCAGCCTGCCTGCTTGCCAGCCTGCCTGCTTGCCAGCCTGCCTGCTTGCCAGCCTGCCTGCTTGCCAGCCTGCCTGCTTGCCAGCCTGCCTGCCTGCTTTCTTGCCGCCTGCCCTGCATTACAGTACTGTCATTAACTCTCATGTCAAAACTCCTACAATCACTTTTTCTTAATTACCTACGCCTGTTATCCTAAAAATTTACAATTCCTGCCATTATTTCCTACTCATCACCTCACCCCTTCCCCTTATCCTTCCACTTTACCACTTATTTTCCTTCAAGCCTCCTCACTAATCTCTTCCATTAGAATCTGCTCCCTCTTTCCTTGCTCCAGATTAATAACCCTAATTATCACACTCATTCTATTCTATGACTTGTAGATCCTGTCTTCAGTTCCAGGTAACACTTGCATCCTCCCTCAGCACTGTGTCAGCACAGCAGCACTTCCTCTCTTGACTTCCTCTCACTGTGAATTTTTTATTTCCTTTCTCTTGGTGCTTTCTCCTGGTGCTTTCTCTTGGTGCTTTCTCTTGGTGCTTTCTCCTGGTGCTTTCTCTTGGTCCACGGATATAATGGTAGCTAACTCGAGTGAATGGTTATTGCGTGTGACTGTGTGTTTGTTAAATAAGACAGTGTATGTATTCGCTAATGTGAATTAGTGTTTGTATGTGTTTGTGTGTTCTTACCTATTTGTGGTTGCAGGGGTCGAGTCACAGCTCGTGGCTTCTCCTTTTCACTGGTCGCCAATAGATTTACTCTCTCCCAGTTCCATGAGCTTGATCGTATCTCTTCTTAAATATATGTATAGATCCTCCCTCCACTGCATCACTTTCCAGACTATTCCACTTCCTGACAACTCTATGATTGAAAAAATCCATCCTGACATCCCTGTGACTCATCCGAGTTTTCAACTTC